>JBAMAV010001003.1:0-45159 GCA_037043315.1 Amiota communis | reverse complement strand
GAACCGTGCCATTGCTTGGTTCTTAGAATCTCTTAGAACTCTATCCTCTTTAAATGGAATAGTAACTTCGTATCTTCCTGTTGAATCTGTGTTGGTTGTTTTCACAAAATTTTGTTCTCATATTTCGTACTTTAAATCTTCCTTATTTTCTTCTTCCATTTCTCAAAATCTTTCTAAGTCATTTACTTCTATAGCTGTTGCGACTATTGTATTGTTTCCCTTGGATTTAGTGCATCCGGACACAAAGTTGCGCCATTTCGATCTGTCAACATTTATGGATCCAACCGGAAGCGCTTTCATTAATTTAGGGAGGACAATCGCCTCAACTTCCAAATGATTTTTCTTATTGTTTAGGGTTTTAATTGTTAATTTTATTTTGTGCTTTGATATGCACGATGTATGATTTCTTGTTCTAGGCAATTTGAGTATTTGTAATGCTTCCTCTGATATAATTGTGCTTAGTCGATTAAGCTCTTACTTTTTCAAACCCTCCGTCAACTGATTTTACTTGAATTACAGCTGTGGCTAATAAGGCTTGCTCAGTTGTCCTACACGAATATACCTTTTCTCTACTTTGATTGATAAAATGAAGCAATGTGTGATGAGGTTTATTACATTGTGAGCATAAATTTTCACTCGTGTACCTTTTACTGCTGGAGTGCTTTAGGCATCTCAAGCAAATGTGCTGAGTCAGATCTTTCCACTGGACTCATATTTTTAAATTTGTAACACTGGAGTATTCTATGCCCAGGTAATTTACAAATCGGACAATTCTCATTTGCTTCACTAAACGTTAATTTGTTAACAGGTTTTTCTTCCTGCAAGGAAGAAATGGAATTGAGCCGATGCTCTAAGAAATCCATGACGTCCGTTAGCGACTGTATTTCTTTGGTTTTCTTTGTATGACTCTCATATAAATGCAGAACTTCTTTATTAAATTTTTTCAAAATTATGTGAGCAAAAATTACATCCCTATCTTCGGACAAATTTGGCTTCAGTTTAATAATATAAATTGACTCATTTATTGTGTCAATAAATGTTTTAATTTGCTTTGTTGAGTCTATGTTCAAATTTTGTAGCTCCATCAAGCGATTCACTTGTTCAGAAAAAAATTTTCTCTTATTTTCGTACCTCTTGGTTAACAGTTCCCAAGCGGCTTCATAGTTTTCACCTGAACCGAGAAGTAAATGAGCAACTACATTTCTTGCTTCTCCTTTTATTATGGATTTTAAGTAATTAAATTTATGAGATGTTGTAAGGTTTTCTCTTGAATGAATGAGTTCAGTAAATAATTGATGAAAAAGGTCCCAATCTTTGGAATCGCCATAAAATATAGGTACCTGAATTTTAGGTAATGTTGGCAAGTCTTCTTCTTTAACCATTGTCACTTCTATATTACCTTTTTGATTTCTATCTAGTTCTTCGTCCAAGAAGGCTATGATATTTTCCATGTCGAATTCTAATTCGCTTATTTTACGGTCATATATCGATTTTTTGAATTGTTGGTTAACCCATCCTGTTGACTCTACTAGCATCTGCCATAAATGACAATTTTTTTTTTCTCATCTTAAAGCCTCCTACTTTCCCTTCGTCGTTTTGATTCGAAGTTTCTATAAGATATGCCCTCGTCTGAGCAATATTCTCTACAATTATTTCCTCAACTTCTTTTCTCCTGTCTACTGAGCTTGTTGGCCCTTTTTCTACGTGAGTGGGTTTCTTTACAGATATATGAATAGTATCTTTACTGCCCCCTGGAGCTATAAAAGCTTCATCTACCGTACGGAGATCTTTTACCGAATCATGAGTGCTTCCTAAAATCTTCGCAAATACCTTCAATATTAAGTCATATTGTTTTAAATTGAAGTAATCGTGATTGATTGCTCCAATTTTTATCAATTGGCCATGATTTGCGGACGATTTGCTTTTTAATTCCTCCACTCCAGTCAACACCTCCATGGATTTTTGCTCTTTAGCCTCAATTTCCCTAACTAAAAACACTATCTCGGCTTGCTTCTGTAGAAGGGCTATTGTTTTTTCTGACAACATTTTAATTTATTATTTCTCTTTTAACATTAACCAAATTAAAGTTTTAATTGATATTAAACAAATGTATTTTATTATTATTTTAAAGTTAACTAACTTAAAATTTTAATTGATATTGAACAAGTGTGTTTTATATATTTTTTTTTACAAAAGCACTCAGCGTAAAAACGCAGTGACAGTGCACTGAAAAAAATTTTAAAATGGCACCAAGCGTAATACGCAATGATAGTGTTTACTGTTTCTCACCTTTAGCAAGGTGTTGATAGTGTTGACTGCTTCTCGTTGGTAGATGATGATGTGGATGCTGCTGCAGCTGTTGACACACACGGATGTGGATGATACTGCTGCTGTTGTGGATGATGCTGTATTATTTTGTTTGATTTTTTGTTTGATTTTTTGTTTGTTTTTGTTTTCCATGTTTAGGCCTCGAAAACGCCGTAAAACTTTAATTAGTTATTATTATTTTTATACTCTGTCTCTTACCACTGGTTGGGGAGAACGAGAGTTAAGTTATTTCGCGACATTGAGTTGCGGGTGCATTTGCACTACATAAAACTCTAAGGTGCTTGTCTTACCCTTGATGGGGGAAAAGGACAGAATAATTCTGGTTTATATCCTAATTCTAATTCTAGTCTTATCACTATTTCCACATGCGACACAGACCAACGGGACGCAGCCCAGATAAGGTTTGGGATGTTAGATGTCACATGGTCATAAATTGTTTCACATATTTTGGGATATCGCTTAGGGCTATCTCAACTTACACATAGTCATAAAATATGCATTTACACATAGTCGTAAATTATGTAAGTATTTTGCCCATAGTCGTTAAATACATTGTGTGTTTATAAGAGTGCGTGTAGCATTCTTTGTGTAGATTATTATTATTTCTTATGTGGTATTAATACTTAAGAAGTTCTATTCTTATTGTGGTGTTCATATTTGAACACACTTGGTTTTTATTCGAAGGCGTTCACTAAGGCGCAACGTAATTACAGTACATACGACCTTGAGTTAACCGCTGTGTACCAGAGTGTATGGCATTTCCGTTTCATGATTGAGGGTAGAGGATGTTACATAGTCACTGACCATCGGCCACTCACTTACACATTCCAGCAAAAGCTAGAAAAGGCATCTCCCCGTCAAGTTCGTTATCTTGATTTTATTGGTCAGTTCACCACTGGTATTTGCCACATCGCCGGTAAAGATAATGTTACTACCGATTTGTTATCAATGATACAATCAGTCAACGAAGCGATTGATTATGCGGAGATCGCTGTGGCTCAGAAAGATGACGTCGAACTTAAACAAATCCGAGATAAGAGTACAACTCAATAGAATTCGCTGATACTGAAATTTTTTCCAATACGAGGAAGTAGTTTACACTTAATGTACGATACGACCACGTCTCAGGTGCGCCCTTTCATTCCTAAACAGTTCTGGAAACGCTTGCTCGCAATGGTTCACAACTTATCACATCCAGGCGTGCATGCAACGACCAATCTAATGAATGACAGATTTGTTTGGCCAGGAATCAGGAGTGACACCAGTATTTTTGTCCGATGCTGCCCATCTTGTCAACGAGCCAAAATACACCGGCACACATAATCTTTGCCGGCAAAATACGTACCACCTGATGAACGTTTTTCACACGTCAACATCGACATAGATGGTCCTTTCCCAATGTGTGAGGGTCAGCGGTACTGTTGATGATCGATCGATACACCCGATGGCCGGAGGCTGCACTGATTCAAGAGCCCTGGTAACGCACTGGATCTCGCGATTCGGCGTTCCGCAGCGAATCACATCAGATCGTGGCAGACAGTTTGAGTCCTTTGTATATGCTGAGCTGATAACCATCATCGGAGCCACTCACTTACGTACAACGCCGTATCACACGCAATCTAATGGTCTTATTAAGAGGTGGCATCGGTCTTTTAATGCTGCTATCCTCTGCAACAACATAAATAGGTGGACACATTGCCTACCCACCATCATTCTTGGCCTACGAGTGGTGTTCAAGCCGGATATTGAAGCATCCCCAGCAATGCTTGTGTATGGCACCACACTTAGGCTACCAGGCGAATTCTTCAACACACAAAAAGTGTCAGAGCCATCTAGTGATACTGTGGCTGAGTTTGTCAAAGCGATGCAGAACCTACGTCCTACTGACACTACATTTCATTCATTGCCGAAAATCTTTGTTTCTTCACAGCTGCTGACTGCGTCACACGTTTTCGTTCGCAACGACTCGGTGCGCCCATCGCTGACGCCACCCTACGACGGACCATTCCTGGTGTTGAAAAAATTCGACAAGTTTTTCAAACTGCTGGTCAAGGGACGAAGGGTAAACATAAGCATCGATCGTTTGAAGCCAGCATTTACGACACCAGCTGAGGTAGCGACGCAAGGAGTATTTAACTACCAGCAAGTTTCAACAAAACCTAATGTATCCAATCGAATGGTTACGTTTACCAATGTGGACACCAGTTTTGTCTAGGAAGGGTATACTGTGGCAACCCTCTGTGGAGTACGTTGGCAGCTCCTAGAAAATCCTGTGGCAACCTCAACGAACAGATGGGGACAGGAAAGCGAGCTTGCCAACACTAGCTCAAGGTTTATCTTTTTTCTGTTTGAGTCGGCATCAGAGTCGCACGCGTTTTAATAATAATCTCGTTTTATAGCAAGCATCACTTAACATTATTAAGTTTTATTCAAAGTAAAGTTTTGTAAATGAATAACTTAAAATAATCGTAAATGTATTGTATAGATTAGAATTAACAGTAAAAAGAATTCTAAATATATAAGGAATTAGGTAATGGTGAAATTGAGTGATACGAAAGAGACAGGATTAACAGCAATTATAAAATAATGGAATACTGGAATAATGACAAGGTGAAGTGCATAAGGTAAAAAGGAGGGGAGTGGTGAAGGAAACGTAGTGAACGTAACTTCCCCATCGCTAGACTTTTGGATACCTGTATTCGAAATTTAACATTACATTTTAATATTAGTGTGAGGGCGGTTCATTAAGTACCCGTGTTTGACGATAGAGGACGTTCCTGAGTGAAGTTAGTGTTATCATCGTGTGCTGCTATCTATCAGACGACGCTAATAAATAAATAAATTTCAGACTGTTTAGTTTCGATTTGGCAGCCATCCTATTCCTTTTCTTCTGTTTAAATTCATGAACTACCATATTTGGAGGCCAGAATATACCCTTTAACATCATCACAGGTAGCATCATAAGAATCCTCATCAAATGTCTCAATATTTTTACACGTTGGATTGCAACAAATCATTTTCAATAAACTGATGCAACACAATAAATTTAAATAAAAATTAAATAAAAATAATAACAAAATGCAGAATGTGACACCCTGTCAGGCTGGTGCAATGTAAAACCAATGCACACAAAGTTACAAATCCAAAGCACAAAAGTCAAACAAATGGATTTCCAACAACAATACTATAGACCCAAAACGGTACAAAGACACAAATCAATAACAGATTGGTTTAGCAACAACAATGCTCACAAAATAAAACTTAGAAATGCCGTATGCAATAACAAAATACACAGGTAAAACTAATGAACAGAAGAAAAACAAACAAAATGCACTGATCTTCAGAACAATGTAAAAAACAAAAAATATGAACTTAATACGCATAAAGGTTATTTTAAAAAGTAAATATAGCACTACTAAATAAGCCGAAACACGATCCAATAAAGCAATGCACAATAAATTACAAAAAGAACTTAACTTTGCGGAGCGTTAGAAATGGAAACACGTCTGCTTTACTTAGACGTTTAATACATCAATTCAGAGAACAAAAATATTCACGTGCGAACGCTCATGAGTGCTCGTTAATGAAAAATTTCATAAATGAAGATTTCTTGTTTTGATATTTTGGTTGCTCTTTGTGTCTGTGAGCTTTATAATTTTTATACGTAGCCTTTGTTTCTTTCTTCTACAGATTTCACTCCATTTGCGTTTCTCTGGTTGGTTGGTTACCTCGTCTTGGGTATACGAGCCACAATTAGCACTAGAGTGGCGTTTTGATATTCCTCACCGAACGCAATCAGTATTACCTTTTTTTTTTTTGTTGTTGTTAGTTCCTAATTGTTTTTGTATTTTCTATTAATATTAGACACTTTATACATGTTTCTGAAAGGGTTGACAATAATTTTTTGAATACATCTAGATTTTAGATTTATAAACGATTAGAAATTAGAAATTTGTTTATTAGATACTTTATAGTGCTAGATCTACTGGCCTTGTCCTTTTAAGCCGTCTGGTTCTTGTGAATTCGTCAATCGGAAGATTACTTATATCGTTGTTTACATGGTTTGCTAGTTTTAATTGGTGTTTTCTGCTCATTTGTTTTATTCCTTCATTCGCTGGTGGTATTCTTAAGTCCCGATGAATGTCGTCATTTCGGATATACCATTCAGCATTGATTAAAATTCTTAATATTTTTGATTGTTGTCTTCGTAAAAGTGATATGTTTGTTGACTTTGCTGTGCCCCATACCTGAATTCCATAAGTCCAGATGGGTTTGATAATGGTCTTATATATTAGCAGTTTGTTGTCAATTGATAAGGCTGAATTTTTTGAGAGAAGCCAATATAATTGTCTGAATTTTATTTTGACTTGGTCTCTTTTCTTTCGAATGTGAAATTTCCAATTTAATTTGTTGTCTTTATGCATTCCTAGATATTTTGCCACGTTTTCAGTGGGAATATCCGTCTGGTTGATTTGGAGCTTCTGTGGTTGGTATCTTGTCCTCGTTGTGTAAATGACATGGACAGTTTTTTGTTCATTTATTTTGATTTTCCATTTATTGAACCAGGTTACCATTGTGTCTATTATTAGTTGCATATCTGATGTAGCTTTCGTCAAGTCTTTGTTGGAATGCAAAAGAACGGTGTCATCTGCAAATGTAGCGATCATTGATGATTCGTCTGTGGGGGCAGGTATGTCTGCTGTATATGTACTGTGTAGTAGTGGCCCTAGAACGGTTCCTTGTTGCATTCCAGCTTTGATTTGCCTGAACGATGATTGGCAGTCTTTGTATTTAACATAAAAGTATCATCCAGTTATATAACTTTTTACTGTGTTATATAGAGGTTGTGGTAACTGGTATTGTTGTTTGTGTAATAAGCCTTCATGCCAAACTTTGTCGAACGACTTTTTTACATCAAGAAATACACCTACGCAGTATTTTTTTGTCGTCTAGATCTGATAATATTTTTTGAGTCACCCTATGGACTTGTTGTACCGTCGAGTGTTGTTGTCGGAATCCGAATTGATGATCTGGAATTGCCCGTCTGTCTTGTAATATTGGGTTTATTCTGTCGTGTAGTAGCTTTTCAAATATTTTGCTTAGAATCGGAAGTAATCTAATGGGTCTGTAAGATAATGGTAGTACTGGATCTTTACCCCGTTTAGGTATAGCGATTATTTCTGCGATTTTCCAAAGTAATATAAAATAATATAGTTTGCAAAGGAAACTTATAGCTTTACTGGGTAGCTCTTTTATTATTTTACCAGTCAGTTGATCATATCCGGACGATTTTTTACAGTTGACTCGATTTTTTATACAGAGGAGTATTTCTCGTGGTGTGATGTTTCTTATTATATAATTCTTCGATATAATTGCATTAAAAGTTGGCAAGCTAGTGTTGGTTGCAATAGTCAATGTAAATGTGTCTTCAAAGTGGTCAGCTAAGGTAGTGGCTTTCTCGATATCGGTCCGTGCCCAAGAACCATTCGTTTTCTTCAGCGGAGGTTGGTGCGGTGTTTTTGATATTAGCGATTTAGTTACCTTCCATAATGAGTGGTTCGTTTCAGATGTTGGAGTGAGGGTTTGAAGGTAATTTATTATCAGATTGTTTTTTCTTTAAGAAGTGTGGTTGTAAGCATTTGTCTCGCTCTGTTTAGTTTTTTTTTTTTTTGTCTTCGTGGTATCTGGTAGTCTGCCATATTTTCCGGATTTTTTTTTTTTCCTCTACAAGTCTCCTTACTCTTGGGGGTGTGTATTTTCTATGTATAGTTTTTATTAACGGTGGTGTCGATTTATATAGTGCTTCATTTATTATGTCATTTATATGGATTATAGTTTGTTCGATGGTTTCTGTTGTATTGAGAGTGATTTGCGTTTGAAGTGTGTTGTTAATGTGTTCACGGAAGGTTTCCCAGTCGGTATTTTTATTGTACATTTTGTTATTGATATTTTGTCTAGTGATTTTGAAATTATAGTCAATTTGGTTTAGAGAGTGATCTGATGATAATTTGATTGTTAATGCATGCTCATTAAGGTTTCGTGTTATGCAAAAGTCGATTAGATCCGGGACTTTACAGGGGTCAGTTGGCCACTAAGTTAGCTCTCCAGTGCTTAGGTGTCTAGCTTTAATATGCTGAATAGCGGTTGTTGTTCTTGATCCCCATAGTAAGTTTTTTGCATTGAAATCACCTGCAGCAAGGAATCTATGTCCGAGATTTTTAAAATAGTCCAGATATTGGTCTCTTGTTATTTTGTTCTTTGGTGGACTATATAATGCAGCTATATTGATTGGTCCAGCAGTGTCATTTATTTGAATAATTGTTGACTGGATGTGATCTGTTTTTATATTGTTTTTTATCATAATAGCTGTTCCTTCGTGTCCTGTTTCGTCTGGATGGTTGGTAGCCAATATATCGTACCCGTGTATTTGGATGCAATGCCTGTTTGCAAAATGAGTCTCTGATATAAGTGCGATGTCAATAAGATTGTCATTTAAAATTGTTTCAGTCATTTTGATTGCTTAGTAAGGCTTATGATCTTAATGAAGTTGTTTACATCTAGAACTAAATCTTTTACTATAGATTTTAGTTCTTGTATGTCATTTGATTGTGTGTTAATTTCCTGCTTACTTTCTTGCGTGTTGTCTATGGTTTTCGTATCATTGTTTTTGTTTGTTTGCGTGGTGGCCATGGGCTGGCAAACAGTAGATTGTCATCGGTTAATAATTAGGGCATAACTTATTCCTGATTGTGATGGTGTGTTTATATCTTAGTTAATGGTTCATTGGATTATGTAATGGGATTTCTTTCTCTTAGTTGCGGGAATCGTTGTATTTTTAGTGTTTTGTAGATTTCGCATCCTTTATAATAAGCGGTGTGGTTACCGCCGCAGAAAGCGCATTTGGGTTGGTCATTGGGTAGTGTTACGTTGCATTCTATCGACTTGTGTTTGCCAGCGCACTTGACACATATTAGGTCTCTAGTAGAAAAGCTTTTTCTATGTCCGTATTTTTGGCAGTTTGTACATTGTGAAATTTTTCTTTTGTGATGTGGTGGTTCAAATTTTATTTTGGTTTGAAATATGTGTATTATGTTGTAAATGTCTGCATTATTTTTGTTGGGTTTTACCTCTATGAAAAATATCGGAAGGGTGCCTTAGTAGTTTTATGCTGGATATAATGAATATTTATAACTTCGTGCCCTAATTCATTTAGTTCAATTTTAATGTCTTCTTTATCGGAGTTGGGATGTAGGTGTCTTAATACCACTTTGAATCCTCTTTTGATTTTTTGTGTATTTACTTCTTGAGGTGATATTGGCATTTCTGTACCACTGTGTATTGCTTCGTTGTTGTTGTTGTCGTTTTGTTAATCCATTGTTGCTAGTATTTCGAATCTGTTTGATGACGAAGTGGGTTTGCTTAACCAGTACTGCTGTAAAGTTGTTTGTACTGTTTGCTTTTGTGCGGTATTTGTCCTTTTTTGCTTTTTACTGTTATTTGGTTGATCATATGTTTTTTTGATGTATCTCGGTTTTTTTTAGTTAGTTTTTAAATTGTTTTGATGAATATTTTCAATGTTTTGATTTTCTACATGAGCCTTTGGTGATGTAATTGAAGTAGTTGATGTGAAAGTAGATATTGTGGTAGCAGTATTACTAACTCGAGCCTGTCGAATTTATGTATTTGAGTTAATCACGCTGGCATGTAACTGAACAGTCCGAGAGATTGTCGATTAAGTATTTGCCCAGAAACTTATTTCCAGTTTTTGCCAAGGCTGGGCATTGACATAGAAAGTGGGTGAGTGACTCCTCTTCCTCTTCGTTTCCGCAGCTCCTACAATGGCTTCTAAACGAAATACCCAGTCTCTCCGCGTGCATCTCTACACACCAGTGACCGGTAAAAACCGCTGTGAGCCTTTCGTTATCAAAGCGTCTTCTGTTAATGAGTCTAAAAGACCTATTTTCGTTGTAACAGGGCCAGGTAGCACGTGCCGCTCTGCAAGATTCAAGATCTTTCCACCGTCTGTTAGCCAGCTGGCGGAAAAACAGAAAGTTGACGACCACCAGGGGAATCGAGACCTGTTCCTCCAACGATACATCAAGAGAAGAACCAGAACGAGCCAATTCGTCACCCTTCTCATTCCCCTCTATGTTCCTATGGCCGGAACCCATAAGAGAGTGATATCAGCTTGACGACTTAGCTCGCTCATCGTCGACCTGCATTCCTTAACGAGCTTTGACTTCACAGTGGTGGATTGCTATCTTACGACCTTCCGGTACGTTATTTCTGGCCAGCCGACATGCTTCCCAAATGGCAAGAACCTCCGCCTGAAAGACTGTGGCCTCGTCGGGTAGCCGGAAAGAGTGGTCTAAGCTTATTTGTGGTCAGTGCTGCCGTGGGCCATGTGCACATGACTCCTGAGATTCCTACACATGCCGACCTCTGCACACCGCTAAGTTTGTGCACTATATAGCTCTTTCCTAGAGCTGGCCACCTAACAGTTGCCCCGTATGTAAGTATCGAACGTACTACCGCTGTGTATATCCATGCTATTATTTAAGGGCGTAGGCCCCATCCAATCCACCAATCAATCTTCTACAAGAGTAATAGGCCACAAGGCTTTCCTAGCCCGTAGCTCTATATTGGATTTCCAATAATAGTCTTAGTTTGTTTCGTTAGGGGAAAAGAAATGTTATTTTTATATTAATATTTAACACATATTATAACACAATCAGCTTACTTTTAATACTGAGTTTTTATTTAATATTAATCTTAATTTTGTTGACATGTCTTACAATCTTAATATGTAAAAGTCCCATTATCACTACTTCAAGCCAAAGACTAAAGGAGAGCGACGCAATGATAAAATATATATAAGGAATTTGGTAATGGTGAAATTTAGTGATACGAAAGAGACAGGATTAACAGCAATTATAAAATAATGGAATACTGGAATAATGGCAAGGTTATGCATAAGGTAAAAAGGAGGGGAGTGGAGGGGAGTGGTGAAGGAAACGTAGTGAACTTCCTCATCGCTAGAATTTTGGATACCTGTATTCGAAATTTAACATTACATTTTTATTTTAGTAGTTACAATTTTTTCCTAAAAAATCTTCTAAAACTAGTACATTTTTGTTTTATTTTACTTAACATTAAGACAATAGAAAAAACTGATAAATGGTATTTCAATTTTGATGTTTGTTACAAGGTTTGTTATTTAGTGTTATTTTCATATTTCAATTTTCTTTTTACGTTTAAGCTTTGTATATTTCTTAAGTCACTTAGTTTATATTTTGGTTGCTCTTTGTGTCTGTGAGCTTTATAATTTTTATACATAGCCTTGGTTTCTTTCTTCTACATATTTCACTCTATTTGCATTTCTCTAGTCAATATATTTTTGTTTTGTTTTCAAGATTACAGATATTCTCTCTTTTTCTTTTAAATTTGGAATTATTAATTCTTTTTACCTTAAATTAGAGATTAGTCATACATAATACATAATAATACACTAAAGATGCATTTACATAATTTTGTTAGAATACTAGAATGGTATGAAAAAATTATATTAAACTTAATCAAATTAGATAAACGTTTTCAATATTTTTAAACACTGATATCTTAGTTTTATACTATACGTATTATCTTTTAATTATATCAATATTTTATACATTTTATTATAATAATTTCTTTTAAACGTATTTATTTTAAAACGACAATTCTACCACCGGACCGTACCAGCGATCGTACGTCCGATCACTTGCGCTTCCCGGAGGCAAAAAGGGTGATCTTACTCTTCTTCAGTCTCAGCTGCGCATGCGTTGCCAAGCTTGACGGCAAGCCCCAACCAATCAGGAGGGACCACGTTACCGTCGCAGTGTTAGGAATTGCCCTTTTGCGCTTTATAGCAAAGCAACCCTGAACTTTTACTGTATTCAAAATATTATAAATCTTAAATGTACTGCTTAAACTTTATTCTATTAGTGAATTGCTCATTTATTATTATTTATTTACTTTACTTTACAAGACAAGAGTTAACATTTCATCTTTTTTTAATTGATTCTCAAAAGGACCGTTACGATTCAATTTCCGGTAGAATTACTATCATTAATGCCACATTGTAGAACAAGAGTGACCATCTTATTCCTTGTTACTAGAATAGAAGATTGTCCTTGTGAACCACCCTCTCTCTAATGAGAATCGTCCTTCTCATGTCTTTCTCAACTATGTGCTCTACATAAAGGGGGGTGAGTTTGTTTCCTAACCTCCTATTGGTTTTCACAAGAACTTTATCTCCCACATTAAATGTTCTAAGTCGTCTATCTTTATTATGTGTTTGTAATTCTTTTCTTGTGCTCTTTGTATTCTTTTTGGTATATCATCTTTTATAATTTATTTTTTTCTTTTTATTCATATATTTATTTTTTTCTTTTCACACCGCTAGGATTTTAAATTTTCTTCTCTTGAATCAAACAAGAGTATGCCTCGTTTGAGGACTCTACTCATCTCCTAAATCATACAAGAGTATGCCTCGTTTGAGGACTCTACTCATCTCCTAAAGCGTACAAGAGTATGCTTCATTTGAGGTCTCTACCCACCTCCTAAATCATACAAGAGTATGCCTTGTTTGAGGTCTCTATCCATCTCCTAAATCACACAAGAGTATGCCTCTTTTGAGGTCTCTACTAGACTTAAGCAATCGCTCATTCACATTGCCAACAAAAGTTGTAATTCATGAATGTATACTCAATATTAGTGTAGACAACGAAATTTGAGTGTTGGCAATGCTGTGTGAGAGAAGAAATGAGTGAGTGTTTGACACATTCATTATGAAATGGATTGAATAAGTGTTGTGCTTTCACATTCAAAACACACGAAATGAAACAATGAATGTGGAAAAAAAAAAAATTGGACATAGTTGTGTGAGATGTAATAATAATATAAGGAGAAGTTGAGCCGTTGCAAGAGGTTTTGCCGACATTGTCTTTGTCTTGTTTCGTTGTTATTTCATTTCGTTTAGCGTTTGTAGAATGAGGGTGGGCGACATGTTCACATTCAATATACAGTTGTAAAATGTACAAAAAATTTCATATTTCAAATTCACTCGTACCAACATTCAGTTACATTTAATTCTGTGTAGATAAGAACATATGAATCTGTATGGCATTCATATTTCAGAAATGAAACATAACACACATTCACATCCACGACAAATGAATGAGAAAAAACACAAAAAAAAATCCGAGTGAATGTTTCAAAAGCCGTCTGGTACACATTCACGCTCAAGTCTAGTCTCTACCCATCTTCTAAATCATACAATAGTATGCCTCGTTTGAGGTCTCTACCCATCTCCTAAATCACACAAGAGAATGCCTCGTTTGAGGTCTGTATCCATTAGTAGTGAGCGTGAATGAATTCAAATTGGCTTTTGAATGACTCACTCTAAAACGCATACATGTTTTGCTCTACCTATTTGTAGTAACTGTGAATGTATGTTTTATTTCGTTTTTATAATGTGTATGATGTATAGATCCACATGTTTGTATGTATAGGGAATGTGAATGAAAGTGAATGTTGGTACGACTGAATTATGAATACATATAACATTTCATGTGTACTCAATCGAATGTCACACATGAATCGATTTGAACAAACCAGCATATGAGAATCGATTTTGGTTTTGTAAAGCAATTCCCGATGTCGCATACACACTTAGCGCTGTCATTTCGATTTGTATTTCAGAATGTTGTTTCATAAGAGTTGTCATGTGGTAGAACTTTTTTGCTTTATTTTAACTTGTTTTAATATTTTGTGATTTATATACTGCAAAATCATTGTAGAATGTTATTAAAAATCAGGATAAGTATTTTACATTTTATTCAATATGATTTCAAGAAATAACTTATTCTGTTGAGAAAACCACATTCTATTTATGAATATGGCTACTGACATAATAAAAACAAACCAAAATCAATTTAATCAAACTGATGTCGACTGCCTCTTATAAACATAAGCACCTAAATCGATATTCGTTTTATCGAAACTCGCAGAGTCGATATAAGCGTCCCATAAACTAGGTAATATTGATGCTAAGAAAGGAATGTTGGATGCAACCCGGAGTAGCGTGAAGCGTATTATATCTTTGGCATAGGCAATGATAGCCTACTTTCTGGTTTTTTATAGTTTTTATGCTCTTCACGGGAGTGAATAGTATTATAAGTTTGTCATGAAGTTTGTAACACAAAGAAGGACATCGTAGACCGCATAATGTATATATATTTGTGATCAGCTCGATGAGACGAGTTGATTAAGCCATGCCCGTCTGTCCGTCTCTATCAAAACTAGTCCCTCAGTTTGAGCTAAAGAGCCGTACACATAGGTTTCTTTTTACCATACGCAGTTCATTTGTCGGAATCATCAGTATCGGACCACTAGGGGGGTACCTCTCACACAAACACCCATTTAAATTAAAGTTCTTATTAGAAAAAGTTTTTTGTGTTTTAACGTATCGAACTGAAATTTGGGCACTATAAGTTTCTGATCTACAGCCATCAACCATGTAGATTTCATGGTCCTAGGGTTACCAGGAGGGGTACCTTCTAATGATGCACGAATCAATCCTTAGATTCGGATTCGAAGATCCGGATCTTAGAATTATTCGTGGTAAACGAATCCAAAAGCGAGTACGAATCTGAATTCGAGTGCGAATCCCAGTACGATTACGAATCCGAGTACGAATCCCAGTACGAATACGAATCCGAGTACGAATCCCAGTAGGAATCCCAGTAGGAATCCCTGTTCGAATCCGAATCCTACGAATCTCAGTACGAAACCAAATCCAAAATATATATATATTACAATGATCGAATTTAATATAATTTTATATAAATAGGTTTAGTTTATTTAATTTAATGTATTTAGTGCTAAATACAAGAAACTGTCGATTCAGGCAACCAGGCGCACATAAATATCAGAAAGATTCGTCTCCGAGAAAAATAGTTCGCCTGTAAATTCTAAGTGGAGAGAGAGCATTATATCTTGCTCTCGCTGTTGTACATGCATACACAGTGGTTTAAAAAAATATTGGTCGCTTACAATTGTAACGTAATTACGTTGAAATTTGTAAAAAAAATTGCTTATTGGAATATTTATTGGTCTTAAACTTAAAAGAAATAATCTAAAACATAATTCCACAATTTTTATGAGTTTAATTTTTTATTAAAGAGATGAAATATACAAGTTTTCCAATTAATTAAGAGGTTTTATTTTTGTGTGATACTGTACTTGTTTTTTTGCCAATCACTGGGAACTTAAATTCCGTTATTTTCGTTCATGTATATACAAAGTGAAAGATTTTTGTTATTATAAAGAGTTAAAATGTCACGTAGAAGCGGTATTTGGCAATTTTTTAGCACCAACATTTCTGAAAACAAGGCATTTATGCCAACAAAAATTTATGTTTAAAGGCGGTACTACATCAAATTTATTAAAACATTTACGGCACCGACATCCGACAATTCAAATTGAAAATGATCCGGCTCGTCCAAATGCGAAAAAACTATTGCATTTAGTTTGCGAAAATCCGACATCTTCGTCTTCAACAGACACTCTATCGGATTGCGATATAGTCATGGTATCCTCGGATAACATGATCGTTCAACAGAGTTAAAAATTTCAAAGCAAGATATCGTCATTTGTTGTTCGCCCTATGGATTCAATCCAAAAAAAAAACAAGTGGATGCTGAGCTTGTAAAGATGGTTGTAAAGGACTTATAACCACTTTCGATAGTTGACGATGAAGGTAAAAATATTATTTAAAAGCAATACAGTTACACATATATAACATAACATAATTGTGACTGATAACGCAGCAAATATGAAGGCGGCTGTTGAACGCATGGGATGGTGTCATTTGCCTTGCCTTGTACACTCTATTAATTTAATAGTTCGTGATGCAATTAAAATATTGGATGAGACCCGATCTAAAGTGAAAAATATTGTTACATATTTTCACAAAAGCACATCTGCAGCTGATAAGTTTGAGGAAATACAAAAGTCGATGTCCACAACGAGCTTCAAACTTATTAATGATGTTGACACTGCTGCTATTTATATTTCGGGAATAGCAAATAAGAACAAAAATTTTTTAATGAAAATGGCTTTATTGTTTTTCAAAATATTCCCCCAGATGATCAATACACTTTTGCATTCGTTCGAACCATTGGTCCATTCCTCTTGAGACACCTCCAGAGCATGGTTTTTGAGCTCTTCAATTGATTCTACGGCGCTCGTAAATCGTTGACCACGCAGTTTTTTTTGATGTGAGGGAATAAAAAGAAGTCATTGAGTGCCAAGTCAGGACTGTAGGTCGGATGAGTCATCAATTCGATGTTTTGACTGCTTAAAAATTCACCTGTTTGCTGAGATGTGAGAGAGATCGCATTGTCATGCTGGAGAATGATTCGTCTTCGGCAGTTGGTTTTGCGAATTTCTTCGAAGACCTTCGGCAAACAAATGGTCGTGTACCACTCAGAATTGACAGTGGCCACATGACCCATTCTTCCGAAGAAACAGGCGACCATTTGCTTCAAAGTGCTTCGTGCTCGAACAACTTTTGTTGGATTTGGCTCATCTTGGAACACCCACATGGTCGATTGCTGTTTAGTTTCCGGCTCATACGCATATATCCATGATTCATCACCTGTCACGATTTTATTAACGTCTTTTGAAGCACCGCGGTAAGCATTTCCTTACATCAATCGACGCGAGCCTTTTCTTGAGCGATTGATAAGTTATGGGGTATCCAACGAGAGCAAACCTTTTTTACAACTAAGTGTTCATGTAAAATAGCATGTATTGAAGTGGAACTAATGTGCAAGGATGCTTCTATCTCACGATATGTCAGATGGCGATCTTGCATTATCAGTTCATGCACTGCATCGATGTTTTGTGGCACAACAACCGATTTTGGACGACATTCACGGAATTCGTCAGCGACTGAACTACGACCACGATTAAATTCTGCAAACCAGCGATAAACTGTCGTTTTTGATGGCGCTTTCTCACCATACAAAGAACTAAGTTCATCAACACATTCTTGTTGGGATAATTCACGTCGAAAGTTGTGAAAAATAATCCAACGAAAACCCTCTGGAGAAATTTCCATTGTTTTGCCAAATTGATTTCTTTAACTTATTGTAAACAAAACAAAAACCAATTGTACATAAAAACGTTGAACGTACATATGTGATAAAAAATTACAAAGTTTATTATGGCGTTGCCAGATTTTACGTATTGACATTAGTATTGCCAATTCCCGAAATATAAATAGCAGCCCTCGTACAATCAACTAATAAAGAATTAATAAGAGAGAGTCGACTTTTGGCGTCAACGTTATTGAATGGGTTCGAAAAACGATTTCCAAATATAGAAGATAATATGGCACTATCAATGGCTACTTTATTCGATCCACGATTTAAGCGTTGTGGAATTGTGAAAGAACATACCTTCAAAATGTGCAAACGGCAACTTCAAGAACAATTATCTTCGATGAGTGATGTTCCAAATTCAGCAGATGATTTGGAATCAAACGAAATCGACCTGAATGATCAGATTTGGGGCGACTTCGATAGCATAAATGCGAATTTTATTGCCGGTAATAACAACTCGTCAGCTATGGTTGAAATTCAACAATTCTTGAATGAGCCGCCAATCGTCCGACACTCCGATCCGCTTTCTTGGTGGTGTCAGCGGGAAGTTCTATACCCACGGACTGGCGAAAATTGCCAAAAGACATCTTTCTCTGTGTGCAACATCCGTTCCCAGTGAACTGGTGTTTTCGACAGCTGGTGAACTAATTACATATTCGCCAATTTAAAATTGGTTTATTTTTTTAACATTAA
Organism: Amiota communis; assembly: GCA_037043315.1. Classification (NCBI taxonomy): domain Eukaryota; kingdom Metazoa; phylum Arthropoda; class Insecta; order Diptera; family Drosophilidae; genus Amiota; species Amiota communis. The sequence continues at coordinate 26,932 of JBAMAV010001003.1, read as the reverse complement.
TATACTCAATATCTCACTAATATAGTTTATAAGTATTAAGTAATAAAGAATAAACTCTGTACATACATTTACATTACATATAACATTTGTCTATTTAGTTTTTCCAATTTTTTTTTTCTTTACTAGGATTCGGATTCGTCGCTAAGTATTCGAATCCTTTTGGATTCAGATTCGAAAGATCCGGATCCAAAAAACATTGGATTCGTGCATCACTAGTACCTTCCATACAATCTCCCATTTAAATTAATGTTCTTATTAGAAAAAAGAGAATTTAGTGATGCTAAGAAAGAAAGGTTGGATGCAACCCGGAGGAGCGTGAAGAGTATTACATCTTTGGCATAGCCAATGATAGCCTTCTTTCTGGTTTTATTTTTTTAAAGAAAAACTACACAAGAGAAACATATAATTTTTCAAAAAAATATAGCGCTGCAAGTGGGTATGCTATGCGCAAGAGCTGGCGCTGTCACAAAGCTCTGTAGTCCCTCACGAAAATTGCAATATCTCAGCAACTAATTGAGTCTCCATCAATTTTTTTAAAATAAAGGTGAAACAATAAGGAATGTCCTCATAAGGTACATGATCTCCAAAAGTTGGTCCAAAATTAACAAAACTCGATTTCAAAAATATTTTTGAAATTTTTTTTGTGAAGAAATTTAAATTTTTATATCAGTGTGTAACTATCTAAAAAAGCCCAAATTTCTGTGTAACATATTCAAATTTCATTAAAATCGGATAATCTGTTTCAAAAATATTAAATTTTGAAAAAAAATTACCAAATATTTTAGTGCTATATAGCTCACTCAATTATCAAAATTTTTGAAAACCTTTTGGTATCAGAAAGTCTCTTATCTAGTACTATAATTTCACCAAATTACCAAATTACAGATTATTCAAAAGACCACTTGCAGATCATTTTTTTTTTTTTTGCGTATTCTTACCCTTAACTTTTTTCTATGATTGTTTCTCTTTTTGTTTTATTGAATTGGCTATATTTTTCCTGTTTATGTAAGGTTTTCCAACTATGTTTATTGGGTTTTTTTTTTTTGTCTTTTGTTTTTGATGATGATAATGATTTTTCTATTTGTAAGGTGTTTGGTTAAACATTTTTTTTTGTTTTGTTTGCTTTTGTTTTAGATTTTCTGTTTTTAAAGTGTTTTAAATACAAGTTAACACAAGCGACAAAGAATCAAGTTCACTGTTAGCATAACTTATGTAAATAAGTTCAATGCTCCGAACTGTTGCTTGCGACGAACAATAAAACGTTATACTTTGTAACGGGCACAATTTGTGGATAACAGCTAGCAATATCACCAACGACAACAATTAGGAGTCAGCGAATTCCTAGCGGCATCGATAGGGAAACGTAGGTTTAGTTTTAAGGAAAAAGTATTGTAACAATTAGTCTGTAAGAGAACTCATTACTGGTCACTTGACCCAACGAAAATAATAAATAAGAAGTTTAATAAAATTATAATTGGCGCCCAACGTGGGGCAAGTGAAAGATATATAATTTAGTTCAACTAAATTTATAACCAAATATTCTAAAAAGCTACGATTCCCAACACCAGGGACCCTCTAGTTTTATAAATAAAGCGATTTGCAATAAAATAAAAAAAAAATTAAATATAATTATAACTCAATAAATTAAAAAGCTACGATTCCCAACACCAGGGACCCTCTAGTTTTATAAATAGAACAAAAAGCAGTAAAACCCAAAAATTAAATATAATTTAATTCAATTAAAATTATAACCCAATAAATTAAAAAGCTACGATTCCCAATTCCAGGGACCCTCTAGTTTTATAAAATAAGGCTCAAAGCTATAAAGTACAGAAATTAAATTTAATCTAAGTGACGACAAACATCAGAAATCACCACCAGCAGACCGGCCAGAACTCACGATTAGTCACTATAATACGAATTCACTCTAGGCAGCGAGGACAAGAACAGCAACAACAACAGATGATAAATCGATCAACCAGCTAGAGCGAAATAGGCAACAAGGACAACAGCAGCAACAATAGCAGACAAAACGATCAACCAACCAAAGAAGACATCAGGATTATGAATAAGTCATTTCTCCAAAACATGTAAGTGATTGTTTGTTGGTTTTTTATTTTAAAAAAGGTGCCTTGAGTAACATAATATGAAATAAAGTAATTTAAAGAAAAACTTGATTAAATGTGTGTGTTGTGCTGAAATATCAATTTTTGTGAAGTGGAAATACTTGAATGAGTGACATTAAAGAGAGCGTTGAGGATTTGATAAAGAGAATTGGGAATATTGAGATTGGTATAAGAGAATTAGTTGTTATCAGGGAAGAACAAACCCAAGAACCAAACATGTCTCTTACACAAGAGCAATTAAAAACGTTGATAGAAGTTGCTGTCAGTTCGGCTCTCTCTACTCAGAAGAGTCAATTCAATAGTGAACTAGACAAAATAAAAAAGCAAATTAGTGAAATCAATATCAGTGTCCCTGAGGTAGAAATTTATAAAGATGTAGTGATTACAGAAGGTGTAGAGTGCAGTGAATCCCTTGACATTGTTAAGTCTCTCCCTGACTTTGATGGGAAGCAGGAAGCTTATGTGTCATGGAGGCAAGCAGTCCACACCGCATATAAATTATTCGAGAAATATGATGGTAGCTCAAGACACTACCAAGCAGTGGCCATAATTAGAAACAAGATTAAGGGCTCGGCAGATATGGCCCTAGCATCTTTTAATACGGTTTTGAATTTCAAAGCTATAATAGCTCGTCTTGATTTCACATACGCCGATAAGCGGCCTGTGTACCTCATTGAACAGGAATTGTCCACTTTGCGCCAGGGAAATTTGACGTTGTTAGAATATTATGATCAAATTGAAAAAAAATTAACTCTGCTCATAAACAAAACAAATATGACTTGCAGTGGCGAGGCAGCCGAATTCGCCAATGCCACATACAGATCAAATGCCTTGCGGGTATTTATTTCCGGCACAAGAAAGTCCCTAAGCGATATCTTATTTGCAGCCCGTCCTGCCGACATGCCATCAGCTTTGGCGTTAGCACAGGAGGTGGAGGCGAATCAAGAAAGATACCAGTTCGCAGCTAGCTTTGCGAGGTGTGCGGAAGAAAAAGCTCTACGAATTGAGCAAAAATCAAAGAATAGGGATAGAAATAACTTTGGGCAGAATCAGTCCTATAACCCACAACAGAATAAAAATCCACATTTCACAACACAAGAAGGGGCCAATAAAAAACCTTTCTTTCAGAATCCCAACCCCAATCAACAATCGGTACAGCCTATGGAGGTTGACTCCTCTTTTTCTAATTTTAAGCAACCCACTGCTTTTAGGGGTAGGAATAATTTCGGCCAGAATCAGCCATACAGACCTCAGCAAAACTTCCAACAGAAGCGAGCTGCGAGCTCTGACCGCTATACCGGACCAAAAATACAACGTATAAATCATTTGAACCAAGAGGATTTAGATGAGCAACCCTCTGAATCCCAGTACGAGGAGAAAATAAAAGGGGAAATTGAAGACATTGACTCACATCATGTTAATTTTTTAGGAGCAAGTCCCTTCTCCCCTGGATTTCAAGATTCTTAGGGGGAAGGGAAATAAAACTTCTCATTGACACTGGGGCTTCTAAAAACTATATTAAACCCCTTAAGGAACTAAAGCATGTAGTTCCGGTTGAGAAGGCTTTCTCAGTCTCATCTATTCATGGGGTCGAGAATATCATTAACAAATGTGCTATCAACTTGTTTAATGTAAATAGTACGTTTTTTATATTGCCCACACTGTCCACGTTTGAGGGAATAATTGGCCTCGACCTGCTAACGCAGATAGGAGCCACACTGGACCTTGACAGTAAAACACTTAAGACTAATGTGGGCACAGAACCTATTAAATTTCTTCAGTGCGCTGATGTAAATTTCACACAAATAAAGAACATAGAGGTACCTGAACTTGTTAGGGACAGATTTAAAAAAATGATGGCAAAATTGCTGGGAGTCTTTGCAGACCCCAACAAAGCATTACCTTTTAACACAAATATTGTTGCCACCATTCGCACGGAAAGTGGCGCACCTATTTATTCAAAATTGTACCCATATCCCATGGGTGTTGCTGATTTCGTAAATGAAGAAATCCGCAATTTACTAAAGGAAGGTATAATTCGACCCTCTAGGTCACCCTTTAATAGTCCCGTTTGGGTTGTAGATAAAAAGGGAGTTGATGAGTACGGAAATATAAAGAAACGTCTTGTCATAGATTTTAGAAAGCTTAATGAAAAAACAATAGACGATAAATATCCTATTCCTAATGTATCGGTAATACTGTCAAACTTGGGAAGGGCAAAATATTTCACTACACTTGATCTAAAGTCTGGCTTCCACCAAATTGCTCTGTCGGAACAAGACAGGGAGAAGACTGCTTTTTCAGTGGGAAATGGGAAATATGAATTTTGTAGGCTTCCTTTCGGACTAAAGAATGCTCCAAGCATCTTTCAACGGGCCATTGATGATGTACTGCGGGAACAAATAGGAAAATTCTGTTATGTTTACGTGGACGACGTAATCATATTTTCAGAAAATGAAAAAGAACATGTTGAACATATTGCCTGGGTCTTAAATAAACTATTTGAGGCAAACATGAGAGTTTCACGCGAGAAGTCACACTTCTTTAAAGAAAAAGTAGAATACCTAGGTTTTGTCGTCTCTGGCGGAGGTATTACAACAAGCCCTGATAAGGTAGAAGCAATACGTAACTATTCTCAACCGACTACATTATTTAATGTCAGATCCTTTTTGGGACTGGCAAGTTACTATAGGTGTTTCATCAAGGATTTCGCTTCAATAGCAAAACCTTTGACTGACATATTGAAAGGTGAAAATGGGCGAATAAGCGCCAATCAATCCAGAAAGGTAACGGTGAACTTGGACAAGAGACAGATTCGAGCTTTTGAAAAGTTAAAGGAGGTACTAATATCAGAAGAAGTCATGCTGCGCTACCCAGATTTTAAAAAGCCGTTCGATCTAACGACGGACGCTTCTTCCTTGGGTTTGGGAGCTGTTCTATCGCAGGAGGGAAAACCTCTTACTATGATCTCTCGAACGTTAAAGGATAGGGAATTAAATTTCGCAACCAACGAACGAGAATTGCTTGCTATTGTTTGGGCACTTAAAAGCCTAAGAAATTACTTATATGGTGTAAAAAATTTAAATATTTTTACGGACCATCAGCCTCTTACGTTTTCGGTTTCAGACAGAAATCCAAATGCTAAGATAAAGCGCTGGAAGGCCTTTATTGATGAGCACAACGCTCATATTTTTTACAAACCTGGGAAGGAGAATTACGTGGCAGATGCACTGTCACGTCAAAATATTCATGCTCTAGAACAAAAAACCTGTTCGGATATTGCTACAGTGCATAGTGAAGAATCTTTAACCTACACGGTCGAAACAACAGATAAACCGGTAAATTGTTTCCGGAACCAGATAATTCTGGAAGAAACACATTTCAATTTGAAACAAAATTTTATTATTTTTCGGGAAAAAACCCGTCACATAATCCAATTCACAAACAAAGGTACTCTCTTTGAAGAAGTAAAACAGGTAGTAAACCCAAATGTGGTCAACGCAATACATTGTGAATTGCCTGTGCTTGCTAGTGTTCAACATGACTTGATCAAATGCTTCCCGGCAACCAAATTCTGGTATTGCAAGAGCATGGTATTAGATATTCCCGACATAAACGATCAAAGGGAAATAGTTGTCACAGAACATAACCGCGCACATAGGGCCGCACAAGAAAATATAAAGCAAATTCTTAGTGATTATTATTTTCCGAAAATGTCAAAATTGGCAAATGAAGTTGTAGCACATTGCAAAATTTGTGCAAAAGCCAAATACGATAGGCATCCACGGAAACAGCAGCTTGGTGTGACACCAACACCAGTTTATGCGGGAGAAATACTTCATGTTGATATCTTTTCCACCGATAAAAAGTATTTTCTGACGTGCGTTGACAAGTTCTCTAAATTTGCTCTGGTCCAGCCTATCCCATCCCGGACAATTGTGGATATTAAAGCACCAATTATCCAATTAATGAGTTTTTTCCCAAATACTAAGACAGTCTATTGTGACAACGAACCGTCTCTTAATTCGGAAACTATTACTTCCCTATTAAAAAATCAGTTCAACGCTGACGTAGTAAATGCGGCTCCACTCCACAGTACATCAAATGGTCAGGTCGAGCGCTTCCATAGCACTCTCTCTGAAATCGCGAGATGCCTCAAATTACAAAAAAAAATCGAAAATACAACCGATCTTATATTATTGGCTACAGCGGAATATAATAGAACAATCCACTCTGTAACGAATAGGAGACCCGTGGATATAATTCATGCCATATCACCAGAAATGCGAAGTGATATAGTTGAAAGAATTACAAAAGCTCAACAGGAACAGTTGGACAGAAATAATCCCTCTAGACAGAACAGGGTTTTTGATGTTGGCGAAAGAGTGTTGGTGAAGGTTAACAAGCGATTAGGTAACAAACTATCACCACTTTATGTTGAAGAAAAAATAGAGGCAGATTTGGGAACCACGGTTCTCATTAGAGGGAGGGTGGTCCATAAGGACAATTTAAGATAAAAGCCACTCTCGATTTTAATTTTTTTATTTTTATCTTTTTATGCTTAGGTTTTTGATACTACTTTTCATTACAAAAACAATGGCTAAATTGACCGATTATACCCACTCGAAATATATTCCTGTGATGGACGGAAATGCTATAGTCTGGGATGAATTTGGATATTTACGGCACACTGCGAACCTGACAACATATTTGGAAATAACAACAGAAACCATGTCCTTAATAAATGATAACTTCCCACAATCACACATGAAAAAATTTTAGAAGTAGATATTATTCATATGAACATCTTGATGGCGGCCAAGGCACGAAAGAAGTATTAATTCCCTGGGTTCAGTCCTTAAGGTTGTTGCAGGAACCCCTGACTTTGATGATTTTAAGGAAGTCAGATTTTAACAAAAACAGCTCATTGAGGGGTAAAACAATCAGATAATTATAAACACAAAAATTCAGGTCAAATAAATAAGGTAACAGAGAGCATTAACACTATCATAGGAAGAGAAAGAAATAGATCAAACGATACGGGACATTTATACGAAGTTTTATTAGCTAGAAATAGAATAGTAATAATGGAATTGGAAAATTTAATGACGTCAATAGCACTTGCAAAAATTGGTGTTGTTAATTCAGTAATATTAGACAACAACGATATCGAGGCATTAATCAACAAACAATTCACAGATATTTCGGTAACCGAACTAATGGAGGTTTCTAGTGTTAAGGTATTACAAAATATGAATTTTTTACATTTTATTATAAGATTTCCTAGACCTAAGTTGACTTGCAAGAAAATAAGCATTATTCCGGTGCCGCACAATGGAACTGTAATACACTTCGAGAACAACATTGTCGCAGAGTGCAGCAACAAAACAATGGCCATCGAAAAATGTAACTCTGCCGTCACAACGACTTTCTGTAGGGAGTCACCACATACAACTTGCGCACAACAACTTCACTCTGGCAATATTGCAAGTTGTATCACACGACCAAATCATCTTGAACCGATCGCTGAAATAGATGATGGCGTCATTATTATCTATGCCGTATCTCCACAAGATCAACATCGAGAACTTGCGTCATATGGGCGAGATGAAGTCACATATGATTATGAACACAGTACTGTCGAGCCTAGGTACGTTAGTCATAATAGCTATTTGCTATGGAACCCTCCGGCTCCTAAAACATCGAAAAAACAACAGTTCAACCACGACATTCAAGTGGTCATTGAGGGCTTGAAGAGGACCGAGGACGGCCCTATCTTAAGCAAGGGAGGAGTTAACACAAGCGACAAAGAATCAAGTTCACTGTTAGCATAACTTATGTAAATAAGTTCAATGCTCCGAACTGTTGCTTGCGACGAACAATAAAACGTTATACTTTGTAACGGGCACAATTTGTGGATAACAGCTAGCAATATCACCAACGACAACAATTAGGAGTCAGCGAATTCCTAGCGGCATCGATAGGGAAACGTAGGTTTAGTTTTAAGGAAAAAGTATTGTAACAATTAGTCTGTAAGAGAACTCATTACTGGTCACTTGACCCAACGAAAATAATAAATAAGAAGTTTAATAAAATTATAATTTACACAACATACTCTATATTTTCGGGACTAAAACATATTATTGGTGGTATTTATATTAAGTCATCTCTCTGTTCCCACTTAAAAATAATTTAGCATTAAAATGCTATTAAATTCATCCACATCCCCATCAACATACAAGTAGCAAATTTTTTTTGGCAGTAGTTTCTTTTTTGTACATAAAGGATTTGGATCATGATGAAAATTATCGTACAATCTGCGTACGATAATGATGTGCTATCGTACATCGTACGTAGGCATGAATTATCGTATATATTCGGTTCCGAAGACTGAGTAGCTGATTGGAGCGGAAGGTGAAGAAATTCGCTGTGCGACAACGCACAGCTTCATAAAGTCATAAAGGAACATAAATGAAAAAGAATTAGCAAAAAATTTATTTTTACGCGTGCCAATCGTGTGAACACAAGCAAAAATCACCAAAGAAGATTCGACTATTAAATGACGTTCATGTAAATGCCGTCTATGTAACAGTCTTTTCACACTGAGCATTCAATGCTACATTTCTCGAATGCTGTATTGAATGCTACTTTTGTTGTTGTAGTAGAAAATGCAGCATTCGATGAGAATGCTGCTAAAATGCTGTTTGCGAGAAGGGTCACTCTGCCCAGGGCGGGGTAATTATTGCCTTTTAATACTCTTCATTATATGAATAGTATTATATGTTTGTCATGAAGTTTGTAAAAGACAGAAGGAGACATCGCAGACCACATAAAGTATATATATTTGTGATCAGCTCGATGAGACGAGTTGATTTAGCCATGTCCGTCTATCCGTCTGTATGCAAACTAGTCCCTCAGTTTTTGAGCTAGAGAGCTGAAGTTTTGCACATAGGTTTCTTTTTACCATACGCTGCGCATTTGGACCACTAGGGGGGTACCTCCCATACAAACCCCCATTTCAATTAAAGTTCTTATTAGAAAAAGGTTTTTTGTTTTTGGACGTATCGAACTGAAATTTGGACACTATAAGTTTCTGATCGATATTCATCAACCATGAATTTCATGAATTACATGATCCTAGGGTTACCTTCCATACAAACCCAAATTAAATGACAAACTTATAAAGAATCAAAGTACAATAAAAGTGCCACTAAAACTGTGTTCTTTGTTGATACTCAAACTGTAACAGAGAGAATATAATGATGCTAAGAGAGGAAGGTTGTATGCAACCCGGAGGAACGTGAAGAGTATTACATAAAAGCTTTTTTTCTGGTTTTTATATGATTTTTCTCAAATTTTACAATTTTTTTTAATATATATTTTTTCTTTTCTTGTTTTCTTGTTAAAGCATTTTTTTTTGATGTTATGATCATTGATTCTTTGATTCCACTTCTTTCTTTCTTTTTTTTTTTTTGTATTATTATTTCTTTCCTTTGACATCTTCTGATCTTTTCTTTTCATTTCTGTTTCTTTTTTTTTATATTCTTTACTATTTTTGGAACGAAGTTCTTTTATGCGGTTTACTGAAATTTCAAAAGAAGGTATGAAAAGAAAAATCGTAACGCGGTGCGACTTTTTTGTGTGTATGAGTGCATTTTTGCTATTTTTGTGTTTGTGTACGTGCATATTTGTTACTTTTGGTGCGTTTGCGTGCATTCCCAGTTGACCAAGCATCGTATGTCGTGCGGACCTCCGCCGAAACTATCTGAAACGGGCTCAGAAATGAGCTCATGCATGCCCATAAGCAGGCAACTCAACGGGCACTTTCAAAAAATTGGTATGCATTGGAAAGCCAAAGAAGCCGCGTTGCTTTAACGGAAAGTATGTTCCGGTCTCATATTTTTCAAATAAAAATGCCTGGATGACGAGTGAAATCTGGAAAACGATCTTAACAGATTTGAGCTTTGTACAACAAAATAAAAAAGTGTGTATGATTATAAACAACGCGGCTTGTCACAAACTAAATGATGAACTTTCAAATATCAAAATTGAATTTCTGCCACCTAATAATACGGAAACGTGCAGGTAACAGATTTTTTGAAGTCGTTTTCCATATTAAATGCCATCACATACGTGAAAAAAAGCATGGGACTCTGTTTCAGACATAACAATTAAAAATTGTTTTAAAAAAGTAATTTATGATTCTTAATTAAATCAAATTCTTTTTAACAACTTCTACTTAAAAACTGGCATCAGACAATGGTTATGGTTCACGATGACAGCGACGTTGAATCTGAAAATGAAATAAGTCTGTCTGATAAGTCTGAAGAGCTTGATGTGGAAGGAGAGTACAATAGGTGTGTTGATAATCTCGAGTGCTATGGATCTGAAACAGATGCTGAAATAGTGTCGGCAGTTATAAATGATAAATCCGACATGACCGAGGTCGATGATGAACATTTCTATTCAGATTCTAATCAAATTCCAACAACTAAAAAAGTCCTCACATAAAATGCTGCTATTGAAGTTTACTGCCATGCTAATGGTATTGATTCTACATTATCCTTACATAATGTTGAAGAGTTGATAGTAAGAAATGCTGAATTTTATATTGAATAAAACTTTGTATTTATGAAGTGAACTGAGTGACGCTCTTTTGAAAATTAAGAATTTATTTGTTTATTCTGTTTTAACTTAAAAAATTTAAACAAGAAGGACATTGAAATACCTTTATATGTTATATCACATAAAACAAGAAAGAAAATAAATAACAAAAAAAAAAAATCAGAGAAGTGTCGTGGGACACCTGGGCGGAATGAAGTTCTTTTTGCTACAGTAATTCATGTTTTTATTATACTCTTCACGGGAGTGAATAGTACGAGGGTGGATCAAATATAAATCGGAATATTACAAATACTTTTCTTAGCCAACCACGAGTGCTCTCACAGTGTAGGTTCTTGTAGTGTAGTGTATCAGGTGTGGGGGAAACGCTTGGTGAATTCGTCATTACAGCTATGAGTGAGCAACAGGTTCCAGCGTCCGTTGCACAACGGGTTATAATAAAGTTTTGAACTAAGGAAGGCGTTAAACCGTGCGAAATTTTGACTCGATTGAAGGCTCAGTATGGGGATGATACTCTGTCTAAAACTCAAGTGTTTGATTGGACCAAAAAATTTAAGAGTGAATTGCTTTTATTTTTTCATCATCAGCAGCAACTCCGTCTTGTTTGAAGATGTGTCCCAGAAATTTTACCGATTTCCTTTCGAATTCGCATTTTTCCTTATTTAACATGAAACCTGCATCCTTTATTCGTTTCAACACCTTTTCCGTTGGTTCTCGAAGTTTCTTTAACGTATCAGCATAAATGAAGATATCGACCATAGCCACTTCACAACCATCAATGCCTTCCAGTGTCTCATTCATGACCTGGCTAAATAATTCGGGTGCTGACGATAATCCAAACGGAAGTCGAAGATAGCTAAATCTGCCCCATGGCGTAGAAAAAGTTAGATATTTAGAGGTTCGGTCAGTTACCTTTATTTGCCAGAATCCTCTTTTACAATCCAATTTGTGAAAAATTTACTACCACTTGTTTTGGCAGCAATTTCTTCAACTGTCTTCACGACGTTTAATGCTTTTATTTAGATCTGTTGGATCCATACAAACCCTTAGCTTGCCCTTGTTGACCACCATCATTGGGCTGACTGCTGGTGTTGGTTCAGTGACACTTTTAATGACCCCAAGGTTAATCATATTCTGCAATTCCTTTTTGACTGCATCTTTCACAGCATACGGTATTTTCCGTGCTGGTATAATCTTGAATCTAGGATTCTCAATGAAATCAATGTCGTATTCGAAGTTTCTACAACATCCCAATTGATTGACCCTCTTAATGAAACCCAATTTCTCACAATCATCAGCTCCCAAGATCGTTTGATACTCTTCGTTGTGACAGGCTTTGTAATATTGTTTTTATCTCTTAAAGTTTGACATTTTATTTTTGTTTGTCCCAAAACATTAATTAACCCTCCATCATAAGCCTTTAAGTTTCGCGTAGCACACTTCTCCACTTTTGCCTTCAATTGTATTGCTTCTTGCAACGAAATTACATTACAAAATGCCCCTGTATCCAGCTTCACTGTTGTTTTCTTCTCGTTAGCCAATAAATTTTCACTCCATTTATCAGCAACTGTATTGACCTCAGCTGTGATTGAACCAACAAAATTGAAGTCATCTTCGCTTTCACTGCCTGTACCACTCTTTATTGCATCCACTTTTTTACTTTTATTTACCTTTTTGTATTTTTTGACTCAAATCTGTTTGTCTTTTCATTCTTACTATCTGACTTAGATCTACATGCAACGCTAAAGTGTCCAGACCTGCCACATTTTCTGCACTCTTTTTTTAAAAGCCGGACAACTTTTAGGTCCATGCGTCGTACAACATCGTTTGCATTGAAATGTCTTATCTATCTTATTAATTTTATCTACCTCTCCATTTATTTCATTTATTTGTCTGGTAGCTCGTTCTGCTGCTCGACAGATTTTAGTTGCTATCTCTAAATCTAATGGCTCTTACACCCACAATTCCTGACTTGTTTCATCAGACCTTATTCCTAATACTATCTTATCCGCCAAGAATTCTTCTTCATTGTCACCATAACCGCACTTACGCACTTGCTCACGCATCTTTTGCAAAAAGTCATCAAACAGCTCACCGTCTTGCTGCTTAATCCTATGGAATTGACACCTCTCAAATGTCTTGTTGCGTGCCAGTGCAAAATGGTCACTCAATCTTCTTTTTAGTATAATTAAATCTCCCCTATCGGCATCCGAAAGTCCAAGATTGTGTATCACACGCATTGCTTCTCGACCGATCACCGCTTTAAAATTCGCCACTTTAATTATATTGTTTTCATCGTTCAATTTGGAAGCTATTGCATAGCATTCATAAACGTCCAGCCATTCCGTCCACTCTCGTGCCATATCGATCTCATGGCTAATCATTAAGGGTTTAGGTGGTCTAATACTCATGTTAATTATTCTTATTGTTATTCCTACTTTTCTTTTTTATTAATAATTAGTTCTTCAAATTCTTTATATTTCTTTAATAACTATTCAATTTTATTTCAATTTCAATTTCCTAATTAAACATTCTTATAACATACATATGTAAACCTGTGTATATAATGTTTGTTGTTGTAATTAGTCTTTTTATTTCTTATAATGTCTAGTGTGGTTCAATAAACTCTAACCACCTACATACATATATACTTTTTCTCCGCTAATGCATAAACGTTTGGACGTTATTCTTACGGCTCTTATATACTTCAATGCACACACTTGAAATTTTAATTTTATGACCAACTGAATTTTGATGTAAATAATTTGTTCACTTACTGCATTGTCAATATGTTCTTTAATTTTTATTATCTTTTACCGGCGCGATGTATTTTTATTAATTTATTATACAAAACTTTCACCAGGAATCCTACTCCTTATATCCTTTCTATCACTATTACTTTACTCGAGGTTTCGGCACCATGTAAGGGTGTTGGGTATGGTAAACTACCTAGGTAAGTTCATTAATAACTTATCAGAACTAACTGAGCCATTGAGAATCTTGCTTCACAAAGAGATAGCTTGGAGATGGGAGGTTGATCTGGAAAAGGCGTTCAACAACATTAAAAGAGCACTGACAACGACACCCGTTTTAGCTTATTATGATGTAAAAAAACCCGTAACGTTATCAGTAGATGCAAGCAGCAAATCAATGGGTGCATGCTTAATGCAAGAAGGTAGACCAGTAGCTTTCGCAACACGAGCATTCACTGAGTCACAACAAAAGCAACCTCAAATCTTCAAAGAAGCATCGGCAATTCGTATGGGTTGCACAAAGTTTCACGAATATGTGTATGGAAAAGAACTGACAATTGAATCAGATCATAAGCCTCTTGAAACAATATTCAATAATCCCATACAAAATGCACCAATTAGATTACAAGGTATTTTGTATGATGTACTACAATACTCCCCAACAATCAAATATGTAAAGGGTACGCATATACCAATAGCTGACACATTGAGTCGGGATTGTATCACTGAAGATGTCGAAAGGGAGGCAGAAGTAAACTTGATTTTCGCGATTGGATGTGTTCTTATGAGCAAATTCGTCAAAGAAACAGCTTCAGATGTTGAGTTGCAAGCATTAAAAGACACAATAATGGATGGGTGGCCTGAGGAGACTCCGCAAATCATTAAAAAATACGAATCATTCCGCCATGAACTCACTTACGAGAAGGGGCTGCTCCTAAAAGGTAACCAAATTATTGTTCCAAAGATATTAACAAGTTCTATCATTGCAGAAGCACATGCTGGTGACAGTGGTATCTCAACAACACTAAAGCGTATTAGACAGTCACTGTTTTGGATTGGATTGTCATCAGAAGTTGACAACTACATTAAAAGCTGTGCGATCTGTGAGCAAAATCAACGTGCGAATCAACAAGATACTGCGTTGATACTGCGTGACATACCTGAACTACCATTCCAAATAGTTTCATCGGACTTGTTCAAGTTCAGGGGAGAGGATTTCCTCCTTATTGCTAATCATTACTCCGGATTTGTGGATGTCCGGAAATTAAAAACAGCTACGTCAGCAGAGGTGGTTCTTTATTTGAGGCAATGGTTTTCAGTGCATGGGAGTCCAGAAGTTTTTGAATCTGAAGGTGGACCTCAATATGCGAGTAGAACGTTCAGAGAGTTCTCAGAAAAGTGGCAGTTCAAACACCGAATTTGGTCCCCGCATTATCTTCGTTCAAACGGATTTGCGGAACGAAATGTGCAGACGGTCAAAAACTTACTAAAGACGTATTTTCAAGATGGTTCGGACCCCTATTTGGCAATGTTACTGTTACGAAACACACCAAGAGATGAAATATTGGGATCAGCTTGTCAAAGGCTGTTTAGTTGACGGACTAGGACGATTATACCCATTAGCATTGAACTATTAAAGCCAGCGGTGATCAATGGAGTAACCAATGAGCTCCGCGAGTTACGCGAAAACCAAAAAAGGTATGCTGATAAGGTGGCAATACCACGTGTACCAATGGAGGTTGGAGATAACGTACGTATGCAAACAGCGCATCGATCATGGAAACCGGCAAGAGTGATAAAGGTTACGGATAATCCAAGATCTGTTATCGTAGAGATACCAACAGGTGAACAATACAGGCGAAACCAGGTACACCTGCACAGGACTAAGGCAAACATACCAGTCATGCATTCCGCGTTGACTAGCACCGATAGCCGAAGTACACTAGCTAAGATTCAATATTCGCCAAAGTTACCAGAACGAATTGGGCGTCTTCCAAAGAAATCAATGGTCAAAATAACCGAACAGAAGATCGAGATTTTTCATTGTGTTCAGCGGGCAGTACTAAAGCGACACCAATGACATTTCCTGAGAGGGTCAGCCGATATGGCCGAAGGATCAAGCCGGTTCAAAAATATGGTAGTGCAAAGTGCTGCCAAATAGCTTGGTTTTAAAAAAAAAAAATTATAAATTATTCTATTCTTTTTAATTTAATGAATTTTTAAAGCGTTGTATATCTATCAAATGAATTGTTAATAATCTATTGTATCTAATGAATTTTTTAAAAGCATTGTATATATGTGGCAACCCTCTGTGGAGTACGTTGGCAGCTCCTTGAAGATCCTGTGGCAGCCCCAACGATCAGATGGGGACAGGAAAGCGAGCTTGCCAACACTGACTCGAGGTTCTGTCTTTTCCTTTTGAATCGACATCGCAGACGCACGCGATAAATTTAATCCCGAAAAATCCTAAGCATCACTTGAAAATATTAATTTTTAGTTTAAATAAAGTTCGGTATATAATCAATTGAAATCAGTCGTAAAGTATTTTGCTAGTTAGAAGTGTCTGAATAACATTTCTAAATATATATAATATATTGTATCTGATGAATTTCTTGTTAAAATTTAGCATACCGCTTCACGGTTCCTGGCTATCCAACTGAAGTGTAACATTCAATGTAAATTAATTTTTTTTTTTAAAAAAGGGGGATGTCATACTAATACTTAACACTATTTGTCATAATGTGTTATACTCAGTAGTAGTGTTATACTTGAACATGAACACTTGTAAATAAAGTCAGTCTTAGACTTATACCCAACCAGCAAAGTCTATCATTACAGACGAGAAAGTGTGGAAAATGTGAGTCATAATCGACGTCCAAAATCAAGCGTCTCTGGTGGCAACATTGGTGCAGTTCGTGACCTTATTGAAAGTGACGGGCGGCTCACTATTCATCAAATCGCTTTACAGGTGGGCATTAGCTATGAAAGTGCTCAAACAATCATTAAAAATCATCTTGGTTTCAAAAAATCTGTGCCCGATGGGTCCCAAAGTTGTTGAACGAAGATCAAAAAAACATCCGACTGCAAATCAGTAAGAGACATCTGAATCGATTTCAGCGGTCGGGAGAGGCTTTTTTGATGCATATCATGACATGTGATGAAACATGGGTGCATCATTACACTCTCGAGTCCAAGATGGCGAGTAAAGAATGGCGTAGGAAAGGCGAAGCCGGTCCTGTGAAAGCCAAAACCCGTCTCTCAGCCGGTAAGGTCCTCGCGACCGTCTTTTTCGACTACAGAAGAGTTCTGCTCATTGATTTCCTACATGACCGACGTACAGTTAACGCTGCTTACTACTGCCAGCTGTTGGAGGCAGCAAAAGCCGCTTACAGAAGCAAAAGACGCGGTGTCCCCATCAGAAACGTCATCCTTCTTCATGACAATGCCAGGCCACATACGGCGGGTGAAACGAAATAAAAACTGGAGGATATGGATTGGGAAATTCTTGAGCATCCTCCATACAGCCCAGATTTGTCACCCTGTGACTATTATTTGTTTGCGCCCATGAAAGATGCACTTGGAGGATTGCGATTGACAACGATCAAGATGTTGAGGAATTCGTGCGCAATTGGTTGGTGACTCAACCTCAAAGTTTCTACGAGCAAGGAATTAAAAAGCTTCCAAACCGCTGGGAAAAATGTGTAGAGCGTGAATGAGACTATGTAGAAAAATAATCAATAGTATTTTTGTATTGTTTTATAAATAAATAAATATTAAAAAAGAATTCCGGTTAATATTTGATTCACCCTCGTATTATAAGTTTGTCATGAAATTTGTAACACACAGAAGGAGACATCGTACACCACATAAAGTATATATATTTGTGATCAGCTTGATGAGACGAGTTGATTAAGCCATGTTCGTCTGTCCATCTCTATCAAAACTAGTCCCTCAGTTTTTGAGCTAGAGAGCTGCACTTAGGTTTCTTTTCACCATACGCAGTTCATTTGTCGGAATCAGCCGAATCGGACCACTAGGGTGGGTACCTCCCATAAATACTCCCCTTTAAATTAAAGTTTTTATTAGAAAAAGTTTTTTGTTTTTTGACGTATCGAACTGAAATTTGGCTACTATAAGTTTCTATATGCATTAACCATGTAAATTTCATGGTCCTAGGATTACCCTGAGGGCTAACTCCCATACAAACCCCCTTTTAAATAAATGTTTTTGTTAGAACATTTTTTTTGTTTATTAACGTATCGAACTGAAATTTGGACACTATAAGTTTCTGATCTATATTCATGAACCATGTAAATTTCATGATCCTAGAATTAACAGGAGGGGTACCTCCCATACAAAGCCCCACTTCAATTAATGTTCTTATTAGAAAAAGTTTTTTGGTTTTTGACTTATTGAACTGAAATTTGGACACTATAAGATTCTGTTCCATATACATCAGTCGTGTAAATTTTATGATCCTAAGGTTACCAGCAGGGTACCCTCTGTACAGGGTACATACAAACTCACATTATAAAAAGAGTATAAGTACAATAAAAATACAATGCCACTCAAACTATGTTCTTTGTTGATACTCAACATGTGTTCTTTGTTGATACTCAAACTGTAACAGAGAGAATATAGTGATGCTACGAAAGGAATGTTGGATGCAACCCGGAGGAGCGTGAAGAGTATTGCATCTTTGGCATAACCAATGATAGCCTTCTTTCTGGTTTTTATTTAACTTGCTTATGATGTTAGTTTGTTAGCAAAATAAAAACACACAAAATTACAACCAAACCTTGACATCCGATTGAATTGAAATTTTGCATACACCTTTAATTCTGATGACAATACAATAAGCAAAGAGAATGAACACGTTGATGTTGTTTTGCTTATTTTTCTGATTTCTGATGACTATTTTTTTAGAAAAAAAATAACAATAATCGAATAGCAAAAATAAAACAAAAATTTACTTGTAAAAAACTGGAGACCGAACGTATGATGCGATCTCACGTATGCATTATTGTGCATATACTGCACCGGCGCCTTAGTATGCTCGGCCAACGTTTACTATCGTCTGAATTGGTCTTAGAAGCGAGAAAATCTTTTTTCGAGGTATAGCATTTATTTTTTGTAAAGTTTATTATGACATTTGTTAGGAAAAACGAGACAACGAACATTTTTATACTCTTCAAGGAAACATAAAAATAGGAATAATTACACACACAGACAAAAATAAGAATACACCATTCACACATACACAGACAAAAATAAGAATAAACCATTCACACACACATAAAAATTGGAATAACCCAGTTGACCAAAACATCCGTCAATGGTATTACTTATGACAGTTAAGCGGGTCCTGAGCGGGTCAAACAACCGCTTTCGTATCCGAAAACGGTACGTAAAGTAATCATCTGTCGCTCAGTTTGAGCCAGCAGAAACTATCATTTACGGCCCTCGCAAACGGGCCGTTAATGGATCCGTTTTCGGTCCGCCGATGGAACCGTTTCCGGCCCGTTGATGTAACCGTTTATGGGCCGCCAGTGAAACCGTTTTCGGCCCGCCAATGATACCAATTTCGGGCCGCAAGTGATATCATTTGCAGGCCGCAAGTAATGTCACTTTCTTTATGCGCAAGCGGCTGCTGCACTAAATGCATACAAAATAAAGAATAGCGTGAACGACAGCAAAACAAAAACCGAAAATTTCGTGTTTGTGCCGATTGTCAGTTAAACCGTTGGTTACCTCTTTTACTTATTATTGCTATTTATCTATGTATCTGTTTCATGTCCGAAATATTTCCGAGAGCATGAAATAGATGTTGTTGCGGCACTGCATTTTTGTTGTTGTGTTGTCGTCTTTTTTGGATATTTTTTCTCATAGATACGTTTTGTACGGACGAACCACTCATTTCTGAGCCCGTTTCAGATAGTTTCGGTGGAGGTCCGCACGACATACGATGCTTGGTCAACTGGGAATGCACGCACACACGCACCAAAAATGCACTCATACACAGAAAAAAGTCACACCGCGTTACGATTTTTCGTTTCATACCTTCTTTTGAAATTTCAGTAAACCGCGTAAAAGAACTTCGTTCCAAAAATGGTAAAGAATATAAAAAAAGAAACAGAAATGAAAAGAAAAGATCAGAAGATGTCAAAGGAAAGAAATATTAATACTGTTGGAGGAGAACAAATGCCAATATTAAGCAGACAGACACATAACATAATCAAACAAAATATAGAAAAGCACTAAGAAAAAGATCACCGAATTGGCAGTCTGTGAATGTGGATCTTTTGTGGATGGCATTTACAGATTGCAATAGTTGGCAACTAATTTTGAGGTCATCGACTTGAGGAGCTTTTGATCAAAAACAGGAAGAAGGAGAATTTTAGTATTGTATTAATATGGCGATTTAACTTGAACAACAGGTTTTAATTCTATGGTAATTTACAATAATTCTTTGTTATAACAAAACTGAAGAAAAAATAAAGAATTAATTTTTTGACAAACGTTTTTGGCGACCGTGACAGGACATGGAATAAAAGCTAAGTTATCGTCCATGTAATACAGTTTTAAAAAAGATATAATAGAAGTGATCGTTTTAGCATGTGTAAATACACTGGAATCAAGGCATTAAAAGTGAAGTGGAATATATACGAGACACACATATACGTGCAGCTACTTTTTTGTCCATTCCATACAATTTCACCTCAGTGACACACATACCACTCCAGGATAACACACACTCCAGGATACCACACACACCAGGAAAGCGAGCATCTATTACAATCTACACACAAACAGCAAGTATATACGAATATACGCCTTTTAACATTATTTTTACATGCTATAGCAATAGTTATAAAGGATAAAGCAAGATAAAAGCAAATTTTCAATCGAATTGTCAGAGACATAGGTCATAGTGTTACTACAAGCTAGGCAGTGTCAATAAAAAGTTAAATAACATGAGTACTACCGACACGAACTTGAGGTAATCAAAACTGATTTCTTTGCGTGCCCAACGTACGGTGATTGAGAATCACATCAAAAACGTACAACGTAAAGAAGAGGAAGCTAATGTTTTAGATTGTAGACTGAATATTCTGGAGTCGCACTATCGTCAACTTATCAAGATTCAAACACAAATTGAGAACTTGGACACTGTTGATGGTTGTCGAGCCGAATTAGATGAGTTGTTCATTGCTGCAAAGGTAAAAATCCTTTCGTTATTAGGTAAGCGTCGTAGCAATGAACATAACTCAACGCTGTTAAGTTCCACAATGTCAACTGGTCAAGCACACGTAAGCAGATTACCAAAATTGAAGTTGCCAAGTTTCGATGGGAAGTATATCAATTTTAAAAGATTTAAAAGCTCGTTTACAAACTTAGTACATAGCGATGCGTCTATTCCAGTCATTGACAAATTTAACTACTTAGTTGACTGCCTGTCTGGACCAGCACTTGAAGTTGTACAATCGTTCCAACTTACAGAAGCCAACTACAGCAAGGCATGGGTCCGATTGGAGGCAAGATACGACAATGATGTATTGATTTTTCGTGAGTGTATCGAGAATTTGTTTTCTTTGCCCATGATGTCACATCCTGAAGCAACAGCACTGCAGAAGCTTGTCGACACTGCATCAGCAATACGTCGATCACTTCTTACCATTGGATCTGCTGAAGAGATAATGAACAACGTCATGATTCATATTCTGCTAACCAAAGTAGACCTGGAGACCAGAACGAAATTCAACGAGAAGCAAGATTTCGAAAAGCTGCAACATTCTTAACCGTCGTTGCCAATTTCTAGAAACACAAAAGGGAATTGTAAATCAACAAAAGCCGTCAGGGAGCGTACCAAAGACAAAGGATTCGTTGAAAGCATTTGTTACTACAAGTGCTGCATGCATGTATTGTAATGTAACAACACATTATATATCGAGTTGTAAATCGTTTGCAAATCTCTCATTACAAGAACGAATTAACCATGTAAAAATGTCAGGTATTTGCTACAGTTGTCTAAGGAAAGGACATCAAGTTAGGGATTGTCGATCCAAGTCGAGGTGTAAAGTGTGTAACTCTGCTCATCACACGCTATTACATGACTTTGTTCCTTTCACGTTATCACAAACAGAACAGCCGATCATTAACAAAACCACAAATCATTTCAGAGGAGACAAACGACCGTCGCAAGGTGTTTGTCTTGTAGCAAACACAGCCAAGAAAGGCATACTTCCAACAGCAGTAGTCCAGATAAAGGACAAATTCGGACAGCTTTACTTAGTTCGTGCGTTACTTGACTCTGGTTCCGAGGTCAATTTATTTACGGAAGAAGTTGCTAAGCGTTTTGCAATTTGACAAACAAAGGGTATACGAGGGTAGCCCTAAAAGTTTCTGGAAAATCATAGAAAAAACATAAATTTAATCGAAAAAATCACTTTATTGTTTTTCAAAATATTCGCCTTCAAGATCAATACACTTTTGCATGCGAATAAACCAGTCATCAAAACATTTATTCCACTCCGAAGTCGGTATGTCAGAAACATGGATTTTGAATGCCTCAACAGCCTCTTCAGGTGTCGTAAATCGCTGACCACGCATTTTATTTTTGACGTTTGGGAACAGGAAGAAGTCATTAGGCGATAAATCAGGTGAATACGGACTATGAGTCAACAAGTCGATCTTTTTCTCCTTTAAATAATCGTTTGTTCGAGTTGCTGTGTGAGAGCTTGCGTTGTCATGATGAAGAATGATGTGTCGTTTTCGGTTGTTTTTTCTGATTTCATCGATGACTTCAGGCAAACAAATTGCTGTATACCATTCGGCATTGACTGTTCTTCGATCTTCAAGAGCAACGGTGGCAACAGGCCCATTTTTACGGAAGAAAAAAGCAATCATTTTCTTTGAAGTGCTTCGTGAACGAACAACTTTTGTTGGATTCGGCTCACTTGGGAACACCCAAACAGTCGATTGTTGTTTTGTTTCGGGCTCGTACGCATATATCCAAGTTTCGTCACCTGTTACGATACTATATACGTTCGGAGAAGCACCGCGATTGAATTTTTGGAGTATTTCTTTGCACCATTTCACACGAGCCTTTTTTTGAGCCTCGGTCAAATTATGCGGGATCCAACGACTGCAAATCTTCTTCACGCCTAAATGTTTATGTAAGATCGTTTGTATTTAACTTTTGCCAATGCCCATTGTTGCCTCTATCTCACGGTATGTCACATGCCGATCTGCCTCAATCATTTCTCTCACAGCATCGATGTTTGCTGGAACAACAGCAGTTGATGGACGACCTTCACGAAATTCGTCACTGAGGCTAACACGTCCACGCTTGAATTCTGAAAACCAATCGTATACGGTGGTTTTGGATGGTGCTTCATCACCAAAAGCAGAATGAAGCCGATCGATGCACTGCTTTTGAGTAAGGCCACATTTAAAATCGTAAAAAATCATCGCACGAAAGTTTTCACGAGAAATTTCCATTTTTTCTCAAAATTGATTTTTTTAAAACGCTGTAAAAACGAAACTACTTGACGAATTTCTGATCTGTCAATGGAGTTTACCTTAAAAGATGTCAAACATTACGAAAATAATAATGACGCAAATGCCCCCTAGTAGTCGATTCCGGAAACTTTTAGGGTTACCCTCGTATGAAGAAGTTAGCGGTTCGTCAGATGTTAGGCAGATGGTGAACTATAACGTGTACGCAACACTTCGATCTCGATGCACTGAATTTGAATGGCCATCAACATTCGTGGTGATAAAGCGAATTTGTGCAAAGCAACCGCGGGAAAGGGTCAGAATTGCAGAATGGAATCTACCATTAAACATAACACTGGCTGATCCACAGTTTTATTCATCTTCCAAAATCGACATCTTGATTAACACTGAATGTTTTTTTGATGCTATACGAGAAGGTAAATACAGCCTAGCCGAGAACCAGTCGTGCCTGCTCAATACCGCATATGGTTGGATAATCGGAGGTAACAAAGGACTCACTGGATCACATGACGTCCAGTTGTACCATTTGGTTCAAAGAGCTGAACCAGATGAAAGCGAACTGATAGGGCTAGTGGAACGATTCTGGAGAATTGAAGACTACCAAACGAATGCATCCAACTTAACAGAAGAAGAAATTGATGCCGAAAAGTACTTCTCCAGAACAGTGGCACTGTGAAGTGATGGACGTGTACAAGTAAGGTTGCCATTCAAAGAGTCAGCAGTTCAATTAGAGAACTCATTCGATATGGCAATGAAACGCTTCAGTTACTTAGAGAGGAGACTAGATCGTGATGATCATTTGAGAGACATATGTCGCATTCATGGATGAGTACATAGCTCTCAACCACATGTCATTGGTTTCAAACGTGGAGATGAACAAGCCTCACTTTTACATACCACATCATTGTGTGTTAAGGCCACACAGCCTAACAACAAAACTACGTGTAGTCTTCGACGCATCAGCAAGGAGTACTTCAGGATGGTCTTTGAATGAGTTATGTGGGACCAACCATACAGCAAGAATTAATAACTAAATTACTGTCATGCCGTTTACCCAGATTCGCATTAACAGGGGATATTGCGAAAAAGTATCGTCAGTTCATAATGGATGAACGGGATAGGTACTTTCAATTAATATTATGGAGACCTAATAAGCACAGCGAAATTCAGACATATCAGCTGAACACAATTGCATATGGCACATCGGCTGCTCCATTTCTGGCAATAAGAGCTTTGCGTCACATAGCAAGTTCTTACGGGTCTGAATTTCCACTCGGTAGCGAAGCCTTTCTCAATGATTTTTACGTAGATGATCTATTAACTGGGGCCGATCAAGAGGATGAGCTGCAAAGAAAGAAGGACGAGTTAATAACGCTTCTGACTAGAGCAGGGTTACAGCTAACAAAATTGAGCAGTAATTCAAATAAAATAGTGGCAACATCAGAAGCTGCAAAATTCCTTGTTCCTGATGATCATGAAACTACAAAAACATTAGGCATTGCTTGGCAACCTAACCTAGATGTTTTTGTGTTTCACTACCAGTTTGAGTCAGGAGAACCTTTCACAAGAAGATCTATTTTGTCAACAGTTGCACGAGTATTCGATTTGTTAGGTCTTATAAGCCCTGTGATTATTCGGTGTAAAATCTTCATTCAGGACATAACACTGAAGGGAATTGATTGGGATACGCCAATTGAACGTCAGCTTCAAGAAACTTGGGTGAATCTGCTGCAGGATCTACGTGGTATTTCACGTTTAAAATTTCCACGATTTGTGTTCATTTCACCAAATGAGTTGTGTGAAGTACATGGGTTTGCAGACGAAATTACAATCATTGCTAAAACTTGAGTTGTGCGCCGCTGTTTTACTCAGCAGGACTTGGCGTAAATTCGCTACGAAGTTACAAGCATACATGAAACAAATTTATTTCAGGACGGATTCGAAGGTAATGGATAAAAATGCATGCTTCTCAACTGCATTGTTTCGTTGCAAACAGAGTGTCAGAATTGCAAGAGCACAGTCAAGACATCATTTGGAGACATGTTCCGTCAAAGCAGAATCCAGCAGACATCGTGTCCCGAGGATGTAACTTAGCAGAGATGCTCACAAATATGTGGGTGAATGGTCCTGATTTCCTTATGTATCCTGAGTGCGATTGGCCACAGTTGCGGGAATCATTACCTCCTCCGATCGAAGTACGTAGTAAGACCACATTAGCTTGTAGTAACACTCAGGGCACTGAATCAGTTATCGATTCGATTGTGAAGAATTGCTCATCATATTTGCGAGTCTTGCGTATATCATCATATGTATATCGATGCGCAAACAGAATAAAGCAAGATGTATCGCTCTCACCAGGAGACGTGTTACATATACCGTCGAATGAATTAACCATCACTTTGTGGAGAATTGTCGTACACATACAGCAATCTTCGTTTTCAAAGGAAATTGCATCGTTGAAATCCAAAAAGTCATTGCAACCAAGCTTGCAACGGCTTACTCCATTTCTGGATGAAATGCGATTGGGAACAAAGATGGTGTGTGTGCCTAGAGATCATCGGTTTACGAGGATGTACGTCGAATTTCTACATCGAAGCAACTTACATGCAGGAGCAAAAGTATTGCTGTCCATATTGCGTGAAAAATTCTGGGTGATGAACGCAAGAGAAGTTATTCGCAAAGTAGTCCGCGGACCACCCATTGCTTCCACTACAAACCTCGCCTTATGCAGCTAATTATGGGTCAACTTCCAGCAGATCGGTTGCGCGTCATGGGACCGTTTTTGGTTACAGGCGTAGATTTCTGTGTTCCTTTTTACACATCGTACAAAATAAGGGGCAAACAACCGTATAAAACTTACGCTGCAATATTTGTTTGTTTCGCCTCTAAAGCGGTACACATCGAGTTGATAACAGAATTATCGACAAATGCGTTTCTTCTTGGCCTTCGGAGATTTGTCAGTCGCCGTGGCATTCCTCAAAAAATTCTATGCGACAACGCAACAAACTTCGTTGGTGCAGCTTCAAAACTAGCTGAATTTAAATTTCAAATGTTCAACAAGTCAACAATCGATAACATACATTTATACAGCAATTGTAAAAACTTTGAGTTTAGTTTTATCCCCCCTAGACCACCACATTTTGGAGGACTCTGGGAGGCAGCCGTAAAGTCAGCGAAAACACTAGTGGTAAAGAATGTGACCAACGCAAACTTGTCATTCGAAGAGCTGCAAACGGTGTTCATCGAAGTTGAGGCGATACTGAATTCAAGGCCACTTGCTCCCATGAGTGATGATCCGAACGATGCTGAAGTAATATCACCAGGACATATGTTGATTGGATCCTCCTTAGTATCAGTACCTGAAGAGGTACTGTATTATAGTACAGACGACTGCGAAAAAAAATGCGTTATTTAGATAGATGGCAAAGGGTGACATATCTCAAACAGCAATTTTGGTCACTTTGGCAACGTGACTATATTCATACGTTACAACAACGTTCCAAGTGGACAAAGGAACAGCAAAATCTCACTGTTGGACAGCTCGTTATCATCCATGAAGACAATACGCCACCCAAACAGTGGATTTTAGGTCGAGTGGCATCTTCAATCGTTGGCAATGACGGCAAGGTTCGCGTCGCTGATGTGCAAACGAAAAAAGGCATAGTCAGACGACCAATACACAAACTTGCACCACTCCCAAGAGACGACTAGCGACCACTTTTTGTTTGAAAATACATTCTTTCAACGTGGGGAGGATATTAGAGGAGAACAAATGCTAATATTAAGCAGACAGACACATAACATAATCAAAACAAAATATAGAAAAGCACTAAGAAAAAGATCACCGAATTGGCAGTATGTGAATGTGGATTTTTTGTGGATGGCATTTACAGATTGCAATAGTTGGTAACT
>JBAMAV010001002.1:0-195803 GCA_037043315.1 Amiota communis | reverse complement strand
CGGCAGTCCCGTAAGGCTCTGGTACTCCTATCCTACTGACTCCCTTTTTACCTATCTTTTTCCTATTCATATGTCTAATATTTATACTTTTGTTACCTGTTATAAACTTCTTTTTTTTTCCAATAAACGAACAAAAAAAAAAAAAAAAAAAAAAAAAAAACTGCCCGATGTGAATTCTCATCAAATGTCTCTATATTTTTACACGTTGGATTGCAACAAATAATTTTCAATAAACTGATGCAACAACAGTAAATTTAAATTAAGACAAAATAAAAATAATAACAAAATGCAGATTGTGACACCGTGTCAGGCTGGTGCAATGTAAAACCAATGCAAACAAAGTTACAAACCCAAAGCACAAAAGTCGAAAAAATGGATATCCAACACCAATGCTATAGACCCAAAACGGTACAAAGATACAAATCAATAACAGATAGCTTTAGTAACAACAATGCTAACAAAATAAAACTTAGAAATGCCGTATGCAATAACAAAATACACAGGTAAAACTAATGAACAGGAGAAAAAAAAAATGCACTGATCTTCAGAAAAATGTAAAAACAAAAAAAATATGAACTTAATAAGCACAAAGGTAATTTTAAAAAGTAAATATCGCACTACTAAATAAGCCGAACCACGATCCAATAAAGCAATGCACAATAAATTATAAAAAGAACTCAACTTTGCAGAGCGTTAGAAATAGAAACACGTCTGCTTTGCATGACTGCTTAAATATATTGGGCTACCAGGTACCTCATTCTTATCAGAAAGAAGTTGTTTGACCTCGTCATCTATTTTGATGTATTTCTTCGAGCACTTTGATGCACTTTCAGATTTTGATGTTATTAAGGGGTTCGACGAAACCAAATGCATTTAGTCTCGAATTTTTCCGAGTGTGATTCTGCCGATAATTACGGAAGCCTTTGGTTCGTGTTTCAAGCGCCTCTTCCGACATCATTCCGATTGGTAGCGAAACATTTTTAATAATATCTGCCCCATGTATTAAAACTTTGTGAATGGATTGGGGAATATAAAACCACGGATATGCAGCCTAAATATTTCTGCAGTTTCCAATGCATATAGCTATTGTGTGTATAATTACGCAAAGTCTTTTAATTATTTCCAATTGTACGCCAGTTATTATTGAAACTAAGGTCGGCTGCTGGTAAAATATTCTGGCAGCATTTCCGTTGTTTGTGTTTCCTGCACCCACCATTAGAATGGCCACCAAAATACCCATCTGCTTTCTTAATAAATTTTGTATTTTTGTTGTTCGTGCATCAATAATTTCTTTATCCTTTCCGCGAACATGCCACTTTTTGATTGGCCATCTGTAGGCGATATGGAAAATGCACTCAAAACACCGTATCCATGCATGGAGTGTCGATAATTCAAACTCATATAAATGTTCATTCGCACTTTGCCTTTCGATCAGTGAAGTCGTGTTTTTCCGCTCTCAAGCTCAGCGTGATAAAAACTTCTATCGACATTCTATCGATTAAATTCTTGTGAAATTAATTTTATTTCGCTTTTCCATGCGAATCATTTCGTTCGTTAAGCGGAATAAAAAACAAATAAGCCAATACAAACAAATAACAAAAACCTTAAGATGAGCTCCGCTCATCAAAAAAACTCAGCAAGAAAGACAACAAGAAATGCATATTTCTCGTTTGTCTCTTCATGCCCCAAAAACAAAAATGAATATTCATTTTTAACCACCAAGTCGCCTGAGCGCAGGGCAAGTTCTTGTTCTCCCGCTCTGTGCTCTGACAGCGTGAACACCACATGCTCCTTACCATGGAGCAACCAATGCCCATCCCCGCAAACCCCCCTTTACACAACCCATGCTGCAACTGTATCAGCAACAACAACTACAACAACACAAAGCACTGCTTGTACCTCAACAGCTTCAACAGCAGCATCAACAACAACAGTTTTCTCAACAACTGCTTCGATCGCGTCATCGTATGCAGTTACTTCAAAAACTATTAATACCGAAACCCATGTCCTCAACGACAACAATGATTCGATCGCCTCATTGGTCAACTCTGTGACAGTTACGCCTACAACAAAAATTAACACCCAAGTACAAAACTCAAGTAATACAATAACTAAAAGAAACCGAGATACATAAAAAAAAACATACGATCAACCAAATAACAGCAAAAAGACAAAAAGGATAAATACCAAACAGTACAAAACTCAGCACAAACAACTTTACAGCAGTACTGGTTACGCAAACCCACTTCGTTATCTAATAGATTCGAAATACTAGCAACAACGGATGAGCAAAATGACAACAACAACAACGAAGCAATGCGCAGTGGTACAGAAATGTCATTATCACCTCAAAAAGTAAATACACAAAAAATCAATAAATCCAACAACATAACACACATGCTTAAAACCAAAATAAAATTTGAACCACCACACCACAAAAGAAAAATCTCACAATGTACAAACTGCCAAAAATACGGACATACAAAAGACTTTTGTACTAGAGACCCAATATGTGTCAAGTGCGCTGGCAAACACAAGACGATAGAATGCAACGTAACACTACCCAACGACCAACCCAAATGCGCACTTTGCGGAGGCAATCACACCGCTAATTATAAAGGATGCGAAATCTACAAAACACTAAAAATACAAAGATTCCCCCAACTAAGAGAAAAAAATCCCATTACACAAACCAATGAACCAATAACTAAAGATATAAACACACCAACACAATCAGGAATAAGTTATGCCCAAATCATCAATCGATCACAACCTACTGTTCGCCAGCCCATGGCCACCACTCAAACAAACAAAAACAATGATACGAAAACCATTGACAACACGCAAGAAAGTAAGTAGGAAATTAACACACAATCAAATGACATACAAGAACTAAAATCTATAGTTAAAGATTTAGTTCTACAAGTAAACAACTTAATTAAGATCATAACCATCCTTCAACCTAACCAAGCCTTACTAAGCAATCAAAATGACCAGTGAACTTAGAATAATAGTGTGGAACGCTAACGGCTTAAACCGCCATATTCTTGAACTGAAACAATTTTTAAATGACAATCTTATTGACATCGCACTTATATCAGAGACTCATTTTACAAACAGGCTTTGCATCCAAATACGATACATTCGCTACCAAACATCCAGACGGAATAGGGCACGGAAGAACAGATATTATTATAAGAAACAATATAAAATACACAGAGTTAGACCACTATAACACAGATCACATCCAGTCAACAATTATTCAAATCAATGGCACTGCTGGACCAATCAATATAGCTGCATTATATAGTCCACCAAAGCACAAAATAACAAGTGACCAATATCTGGACTATTTTAAAAATCTCGGACATAGATTCCTTGCCGCAGGTGATTTCAATGCAAAAAACTTAATATAGGGATCAAGAACAACAACCGCTAAGGGCAAACAATTATATAATGCTATTCAGCATATTAAAGCTAGACACCTAAACACTGGAGAGCCAACTTACTGGCCAACTGACCCCTGTAAAAGGAGACATGTAGAGGAAAAAAAAAGACTCCGGAATATATGGCAGACTACCAGATACCCCGAAGACAAAAAAAAAAACTAAACAGAGCGAGAAAAATGCTTACAACCAAACTTCTTAAAGAAAAAACAATCAGATAACAAATTACCTTCAAACCCTTACTCCAACATCTGAAACGAACTACTCATTATGGAAGGCAACTAAATCACTAATTTCAAAAACACCGCACCAACCTCCGCTGAAGAAAACGAATGGTTCTTGGGCACGGACTGATATGGAGAAAGCCATTATCTTAGCTGACCACTTTAAAGATACAATTACATTGAATATTCCAACCAACACTAGCTTGCCAACTTTTAATGCAATTATATCGACGAATTATATAATAAGAAACATCACACCACGATAAATACTCCTCTGTATAAAAAATAAAGTCAACTGTAAAAAATCGCCCGGATATGATCAACTGACTGGTAAAATAATAAAAGAGCTACCCAGCAAAGCTATAAGTCTCCTTTGCAAACTATTTATTTTATATTAAAAACTCAACACTTTCCATTTCTTTGGAAAATCGCAGAAATATTTGCAATACCTAAACCGGGTAAAGATCCAGTTCTAGCATTACCTTACAGACCCATTAGCTTACTTCCGATTCTAAGCCAAATATTTGAAAAGCTACTATGAGACAGAATCAACCCAATATTACAAGACAGGCGGGCAATTCCAGATCATCAATTCGGATTCCGACAACAACACTCGACGGTACAACAAGTCCATAGGGTGACTCAAAAAATATTATCAGATCTAGACGACAAAAAATACTGCGTAGGTGTTTTTCTTGATGTCGAAAAGGCGTTCGACAAAGTTTGGCATGAAGGCTTATTACACAAACTACAATACCAGTTACCGCAACCTCTATGTAACATAGTAAAAACTTATATAGCTGGACGATACTTTTATGTTAAATACAAAGACTGCCGATCATCGTTAAGACAAATCAAAGCTGGAATTCCACAAGGAACCATTCTAGGGCTATTATATTCATATACTACTACTATACAATTCATATACAGCAGACATACCTACCCCCACAGACAAATCATCAATGATCGCTACATTTGCAGATGACACCGTTCTTTTGCATTCCAACATAGACTTGACGAAAGCTACATCAGATATGCAGCTCATAATAGATACAATGGTAACCTGGTTCAATAAATGGAAAATCAAAATAAATGAACAAGAAACTGTCCTTGTCATTTACACAACGAGGACAAGATACCAACCACAGAAGCTCCAAATAACCAGACGGATATTCCCACTGAAAACGTCGCAAAATATCTAGAAATGCATATAGACAACAAATTAAATTGGAAATTTCACATTCAAAAGAAAAGAGACCAAGTCAAAATAAAATTCAGACAATTATACTGGCTTCTCTCAAAAAATGCAACCTTATCAACTAACAACAAACTGCTTATATATAAGACCATTATCAAACCCACCTGGACTTATGGAGTTCAGCTATGGGGCACAGCAAAGTCAACAAACATATCACTTTTACACAGACAACAATCAAAAATATGAAGAATGTTAATCAATGCTGAATGGTATATCCGAAATGACGACAATCATCGTGACTTAAGAATACCACCAGTGAATGAAGTAATTAAACAAATGAGCAGAAAACACCAATTAAAACTAGCAAACCATGTAAACAACGATATAAGTAATCTTCCAATTGACGAACTCACAAGAACCAGACGGCTTAAAAGGACAAGGCCAGTAGATTTAGCACTATAAAGTATTTAATAAACAAATTTCTAATTTCTAATCGTTTATAAAACTAAAAAAAATGTTGTCTAGATGTATTCAAAAAAATATTGTCAACCCTTTCAGAAACATGTATAAAGTGTCAAATATTAATAGATAAAAATACAAAAACAATTGGGAAATAAAAAAAATAATATAAATGTTCCTGTGGCTGTCTGAACCGAATCAAGTTCATATCGTTCATAATTTTCGGAGTCGCTACACAAATTCCGCAAGATAGTGCGGATGACTCTGCAATGGCATTGATACATTCCATCGATCGTTGTCAAATGGAAATCATGGCTTATTTGCTGTAAATTGAAAATTGTTGGCAGGATTTGTTCAATTTGTTTCTCAAAATTGTTTACCTCAACTCGAACTAAGTCTGCTGATTCCTTTTCAAAAATTATTTTAATCGGTCTACAAAAGCGAGTTGAGGAAGGCCGGTTGTTTTGCAAATAAATGTTCATCAATTGTTCCAGTCTAGGGAACACCAAAACGTTGATGGTATGTAGAGTGTCCTCTGCTACCATCTCAACCCCTTTTATATATTGCTTTTATACAATCATTGTTATTACAGTCGATCTCAAGGCTCTCAAATATGGTTGGAGAACTCTCTATTATACGAGACATTGTAAATTTACGCGCGTTGCTACGATAAGCTCTTCCTACGAGACCTTACTAATGATAGATGAAACTTTTTTTACTTGAGTTATGCACTCCGAAAAAGGCGTAACTGGACGTCGATGAAATGTTGGTTCAGGGATAATCAGGTTACCTTGTAACCACTCATTGTTTGGTTTTTTAAACGATGTCACGATCCTTTACTACCTTTCCACTTATACACCAATTTACTGGCAAAGTTCCTTAGTTGTTTTTGAATTTGTTGCTTCTGTTCATTGCTATATTTTGTTGCATCGATAATATTCGAAAGCAAATGATTTTCAATCGCCAAAAATGTCTTCGTATGTACTTTTTCGCTATGCCAAACTGCAAAATGGGTTCGTTTTGAGATTGACATGGTAACCTGAAAATCGCAAAATATCGAAAAGAAGCAAAAACCTTTAGCTAATTTTTTAACTGAACATAGACTATGGACTGTACTTACAAACAACATAAACACTAGCCCGAATCCAGTCAAATCCACCAAACTTTTATTCCACGGAAAATTGGGTTACACCAACGAAAACACTATACATCGAACGACATTCACTAACATTTATAAACACAGGTCACAAGCACATTTTTATTTAATACAAACCTAGTACTTTCGAAAAAAATATTTATTCAATTCAAAAATGGAAAAAATATAATGTTTGTCTAAAATCAATTTGCACTCCAAGAAAGCGGGAAAATATTTGATGCATTTGCTTATTCATATGCTAACTTTGAAAGCTCACAGCTGGGCGAATATTGAGAGCATAAGAAAATAAAACCAGAACGAAGATGCAATACTCTTCACGCTCCTCCGGGTTGCATCCAACCTTCCTTTATTAGCATCACTAAATACTCTTTTTTCTAATTAGAACATTAATTTAAATGGGGGTTTTTATGGGAGGTACCCGTTCTAAGATCATGAAATTTACATGGTTCATGAATATAGATCAGAAACTTATCGAAATTTTCAGTTCGATACGTCAATAAACAGAAAACTTTTTTTAATAAGAACTTTAATGTAAAGGGGTGGTTTGTATGGGAGGTACCCTCCCTAGTGGTCCGATTCGGCTGATTCCGACAAATGAACTGCTTATGGTAAAGAAAAACCTTTGTGCAAAATTTCAGCTCTCTTGCTCAAAAACTGGTCTAGTTTCCGGTCAGACGGATGGACGGACATGGCTTAATCACAAATATACACACTTTATGTGGTCTATGATTGTCGCCTACTGTGTGTTACAAACTTCATGACACTTACTTCACTCTCGTGAAGAGTACAAATATGCAAAACATCGGTTTATCGACTATCGCAAAATCGAAAAATGTTGGCGGGATTCGAAAAATTCAAATTTGGCTAAAGCGCCGCCAGATCAGCATTTCTGCCAGTGTGTATGATGTGATGTTAGTGCGAAGTACATTGCGTAGCAATCGAAATAATTTGAAAAATCACATCAATCAATTAAGAGTTAATATTGACATAATTATCTGATATATTTGACAAAGGTGACTTAATTTATGCTAAAATTTGTCTTTAAGTTTTATATCCAAAATTTTATTCACTAATTTCTCGACAACTGTGTGTTCAATCCGCACCAAACTGCACCGGAACACTTTCCAGACTATGCTACAGTTTTCAAGAAATTTTCATCAGAATCAGTTCAGCCATAATCAAGTCATGCGCTCAGAAACATGAAGTATGTGAGGATATTGCTCATACGAAAATACAAAAATCGAGATTAAAAAATGGGGGGTAGGGGAAGGAAGTTGAAAAACACCTGACGACCTATTCTCATACCTACCAAATATAGAAACAAAAATTTATAGAGGAGTTCATACTCTAACACCGTGACACGATAGTTTAAATATTATAATAGAAGTGTCAGGTATTTTTGTACTTTCAACTAAAAATTTGTTTTAAGAAAATAGCAAAAACAAAGATAACTGGGTATAAAAATATAATAAGTAGTACTAATTTATAATTAAAAGCCTTCTCTGATTTTTCACCCAAATCCTCAATAAATATATATAGCATGGCGCTTCTTTTAACCATAATTTTAGTACTTCGGAAAATAACCATATCGTAATTATTTTGTATAATGCAAGATTTCATTAAATCATCCAATAATCGTAAATGGAATGGAAAACACTGTAGCATGCCAAGTTTAAAAGTGTGTTGAACTTCAGCTCCAGTTTCATTAATGCATGCTACCTTTAACGGATAGATTTGTTTAAGTTCGACACACGCATGTAATGGTGATCGTTTCAAAATAACAATGCTGTCATAAGAATCAGGTCCGAGGAATAATGAATAAATTTCACCGGGTTTAATAAATGTATCTTGGTATTTGACTGAAACTGAATTTGGATAATGTCCTGTGCAACTTCTTCTCATTGTATCAACTTCCAATAAATATTGGCATCGTTCTGGTAGATCCAAATCTTGTTCCTGTTCTTCTTTATCACCTTCAGCACACCAAACTGGTAATAATAATATACTTAGTATAAGTATGAACACAATGGAAAATTTTAAAAACATTGTTTCACTTTGTCTTTTTACAATTTTACATAAAAAATCAGAAAAATCGTAATAGATAAATTCACACGAATTGAATTTTCATTTTAGTTTACTTAGTTTATATTGTACAAAATCATTCAATGGGCGCATTCAGCAGAACCAATCGCTGACTATTTCAAATTACTTGGTGTTCACTGTGACTATCAAAATCACAAATTCATTCACAATGTAGTGATTGAGCTGACTCAAAATCAATCATTAAAATACTTTGATTACTTGAAGCCAGCCGAATTCAATCAGCTGTGTTGTGTTTTAAACAAAGAAATATACTATTTTTAAGGAAATTTAAGCGTTGTTATTAGTTTTTTTTTTTTTCATATTATTTTAATTTAATATCCAAGCAACTTAGTTGGTTTTTATACATTTGTAAAAATGTACATGAGCTTAGAAAAAACATGACATCTAAAAAATATTATGATCTTCTATTAAGGAGATCATTGGGGTGAAGTCTTTTCAAACGACGGCGGATTATGTTGCGTGTAAGACATCTTGCCAGAGGATTCGGGTGGTTTAGCAAACGATCATTATATCGGCTGCTGCAAAAATTTATTTCCTCAATCACCGTAGGCATCTTAAGGTCACGGTGTAGTATAGTGTTTCTAACATACCATGGTGCACCAGTTATGCGTCGTAGTTGTTATAGTAAACTCGTATTGTAATAATATTTATTTAAATAATATTTATTAAAATTTATTTTTTTTATATATTTTTTAGATCTAAAATCCTAATAATAAATAACTAGATTGCCCGGGGCGTGTTGTACGCTCTGGCTCAAAAAACGGGGTATACGTATGCCTGAATTGTTTTCTTGATGAAGTTCAAACGGATATGTCCTGTATCGTGAAATAATGAGTAGCGTGAAAAAAGTAAAACATTTTTAATCGGAAAGTATAGTAAAATAGTAAAATGAAACAAAGAAAATCAGTATTCATTTTGTTGTGCAATTGAATGATTAATATGTTTTGTTAGCCCGTCTTCAGCCAATATAAATAAGTAAGATGGTTTTCCCACGCGAGAACATGCTACGTATAATTGTCCATGTGAAAAACATGGTGTGCCCAAATCTAAGCCGCAAACGGACATCGTTTGGCTTTGCGACTTATTGATTGTCATTGCGAATGCCAATCCAATGGGATATTGAACGCGTTTGAATTCAATTGGGACATCTGTTGGGACTACTGGAATGGGTGGCAGCAGAACATTTTTGGCTTGGAATTTGCCATTTAAAATCCGAAGTAAAATAACCGGAGATCCAACTTTCAGTCATAAAATGTGTGGTGGCATGCCTAGCAAATTCAATGAGTTCAAAAACTCTGTTGGATAATTTACAGCTTCGTTGGCATCGCAAACTGTATCGATCGATTTGTATTCTACCAAGTTGCTTGGCAACAACGGTTGTAACTTAAAGTTTAAATCGCCTACATGCTCATTTTTTGGTGCCAAAATGGCTTTCTCTGCCCGCCACGCATGATTTATGTATTGTGTGCGTAGATCGGGGAATTGCGGTCAATGAGAGCATTTTACGAATCAACGATTGTGCAAAAACTGGTGGGTAATTTAATGCAGCAAGTACTTTCATGGAAAGCAAGTTCTCCAACGCCAATATGTGACAATTGTTTAGAGAATCTTTCAGCGGGTAGATCTTGTTGCATTTGTACGCGCATCTCGTTGTTTTTTATATCTTTGAGTGTTCTGTTCAACGCCTCAAGAGATAATTGTTTGCAGAAAGTTTGGCAATACCTCAATAATTAGATATGTTAGCTTTGTTACCTTTTTTATGTTACGGAACAATAAAGGATTCCTTCCAGATAGCAGGAAAAGATGAGCTCTGAAGTGATAAATTGAAAAGTTTAAGAAGCGGCTTACACAGACATTCCGCACAGTGCTTAAGCAAACAACTAGGTATTTTGTCTGGACCGGGTGAAAAAGTGGGTTTCAACAGTTTCAAATTTAAAAGAAGACTCTCCTCACTGATTTCAGGAGTTACAATTTAGTTACAATGGGAAGTGCAATATGGATAAAAGTTTCCAACATATGGTTTGGAGGAATAAGTGAAAGAATTTTGCGAACAGGTCTGCAACACCTAAATCGCTATGGGCTTGTCGTTAACTAGATACATGGATGAGGAAAATAAAGAAGACTTGCGCTTTGAATTAACAAAGTTATAAAACTGCTTAGGATCACGCGAAAATTGCAATCTATAACGTGAGAGATAGTTTTTATAACAAAGGTTATTTAATGAAAGAAAAGTAGCCCGGGCTACACAAAAGTTAGCAAAGGCAATAGAAGAGCTCTAAAAAAAGACCAATTAGTTCCAAGAAAGATTGCATTTAGTTGTGCAAAGTTAACATTGCGAAAACAAAAACGACGTTTGCACTTAGATGTGGAGGCTGAAGCAGGATAGGTTACAGAAAGCAAAATTTCCAATGTTGGATGGTAAATATCCTCAGGAAGACATAATGGTTGGGATCTTGACACAGAAATTCCAGTGAAATTAACTACAGAGTTCATTTGAAACAAGAAGAGGTCAAACATGGTGCCCAAGAAATCATGATGTGCTGAAGGAACTAGATAACCCGATGTACTGGAAAAAGATCATGAAATGAGTGGGAGGTTGAAATCGCCTAGAACGATAAATAGTCACGGTCACGAAGAATGTTATTAACTGAGTCAATAGCACTGACATGACTTAAATAAATTTCCGAAATGGAATTAGGCGGAATATAGGAACATGATATAAAAATAGATTCATGTGGTAAAACTAACTTCACACAGATAAACTCAATGTTGGTTGGAAAATTCAGATCGACAAGTTGCGATCGTAAGTGTGAAATAACAGCGATGAGCACACCATCACCGCGGCGAATGGGGCGATCGGTTCTATATGTAACGAAATTTGAAGAAAAAATTTCATTACTAAGTATATCGGAGTTCAGCCAAGTCTCAGAACACTATAACGTCAGCTACAAAGGAGAAACTATCCCTATACAAAACGTCAACGGC
The DNA here is from genome assembly GCA_037043315.1 of Amiota communis. Lineage (NCBI taxonomy): Eukaryota > Metazoa > Arthropoda > Insecta > Diptera > Drosophilidae > Amiota > Amiota communis. The sequence continues at coordinate 184,232 of JBAMAV010001002.1, read as the reverse complement.
ATGCTCAGGCCAAAATTTTGCATCACAAACAATAGGAAAAACTCTGTCAGGAACATTTATTTTGAAAGAAGCAATATCACGTGGATTAAAAAAAATTGATCTTTTGAATAGATGCCTTTACCTTTACTTTGGCTGGTATATAAGAAACAACATCATCACAGGATGTGTTAGCTGACAACTTAGAAATGAAGACATGTCTCCGTGGAGCAACAACAGTAAGGACAGGAGGGGAATTGGAAACTATAGGTGGAATGACATAAGTTAAGTAGGGTGTTAGCATAGCAACAGGTGAAATGTTGTGTACCGGTGGAGGCACTGAGATTGATGAGGCTGAGGACAAAGATAAGTGATTTGAAGAATGAAGTGGAGATTCAGGAAATGAAAGGGAAGGCAGAAAGGCCAATGATAATTGTAGATTAGGAAGGGGATTCGGGACAAGTAAAGTATTAGTAGACCGAGGTGAGTTTGAAGGCATGGAAGAAGGGATGGAAAGAGGCATGGGGGAGGCATAGAAGATTGTATGGAAGAAGGAACTGAGGGGATAGGACAGTGTGAAAGGGAAAGCAAAGAAAGTGCAAAAACAATTGAGAAGAAGGATTTTTAAACATTAAAAACTGGTTCCATACCCGCCGGTACATACCTGAAAAATCTGATTGTCTTTTATAACAATCTGGACAAGACCATCTGGTACCACCAAAGGCAGACTTATTTCCATATTGCCTGTCATGGTCCCTTCCGGTCAAGCCAGCACATTTTAAATGAGCAATATTATTGCACAGCCAACATGTGACTGCACTATTTTTTTCTGTATCAAAACAGTTCTTAATAGCACATGAACCATTGAAACAGTGCATGATTGAAAAAAAAAATTTAAAATAGTAATAAATAGGAAAATTCAAAACAAAAAACAAAAAAAAATCCCACTGGGTCATAAAGTGAAAACGGCGTTGAAATTCCTATTGGGATTTATACCCAGAGAAAAAATAATAACAGAGAACGTTATGAACAAACAAACAAACAAGTAAATAGGTGATGCTGTTTATGAAAAGTTAAACAACAAACAAACGTGTAGGGCAACAAAAAGCGAGAGGGATATGCTAATTATGCAAAAACAATGCAGTTGCACTTGACAAGATGCTTAAGTGCAAAGACAAAAAGAAATAAAAAAGAGCAAAAATACAAAAGCAAAACACAAGCACCAAATCAAATTTATAACTATGTAATTTGCAAAATACACTTTTGTGCAGAACTAAATAAGCAAAGCACGATCAAATAAATATTACCTGATAGAAAGTATTATAATTCAAAAATAAAAAATAATATAAGATTGAAAAAAGTGAGATAAAACAAATAATATCACAGAGTAACAAAAAGCACGTCACGCTCACAAGAGAGTTCCTTTGTTATGATTATAAATATTTCTTTGGCGATATATTGGATTTCTGTCGACGTATGTGATCGTGTCTTTGGTGAAATTTTTAGGAAAACGTTTTGTACATTTCCCATCTGCCATGCACTACACTTTCGCTTTCTTCAGGGCGTATTTTCTCGACAAACCAAATCAAAATGTTGGCATGAGGTAATCCTCGCTTCTGCCATTTAACCGAATACGTCCAGCAACGTGTGGGACCGAATACGTGTAATTTTGTAATCAAGCTCATTAAAGACTTCAATTTTTGTATGAACACACGTGCTGTTATACCATGACGATGCATTGCGTTTTGGCCTGAAAATAACAAAGATTTCATTTAGGATTACATGTAAAAGTTATAAACAAACAAGGTCGTCCGCACTCGCGCACGAAAGTCATAGCATCCTGTGTGTATTCTTGCATATGACGTAGACTGCCTTCATACGACGATGGTAGAATGATGAAGTTACCAATTTCGGCGGTGTCGCAGTTCCTGATAGCGTCTCGCAAGTGAATGTATTCTTCTGCACGCAGTTTATTTTGATTGGGTCATATGAATCACAGTTGTTCGCTCTTTAGCTTCACGTACATGTTGACGATGAATTGTTGGCACAGCTCACGACATCGCAGTATGACGTCCTGACCAAGTCGAATCATCATATGATACGCATAAAAATCTATCGAGTTTACTTTCTTGTTTGTTTCGGCACCAATTGTGCTTGTACTTGGCAAATCAGCTATTGTCGAAAAAAAGTTCCGGTAAACTGAAACTAACTAATTATGATAAATGATGTATTATACGTGCATCCATTTGTTGTAAATCAATTATAATGAATTAAATTGGTAAAACATTTCACTTATGGGCAGACATGCCAACGCATAATAAATTCACAAAGTTGGCAGCCCTCACTTTTTTTTTGTATGAATGCTTCTATTGTCTTTCATTGTGGTCTGTTTCTGCGTTGCCGTTAGTAACGGAACTTTATGCTGAGAGAGTGAGATTACAATACTGACACGCTCATTTTCGTTACCTTGTTGGACTGTTGTTCACTTTAACACACAAAAAATAGACCAAATTATTGATATAAAAACCTTACGACCTCATACCTACCAAATATATAAAAAAATTTCATAAAAACAGTCCAGCCGGTTTGGAGGAGTTTATACACTAACACCGTGACACGAGATTTTTTTACATTAGATAACGTTGTTATTTTTAATATGAGCAATAGCGACAGAGATATTCAGTTTAGGGGAAGAGTTAAGAAGGATATGGGGATGAATTTGCAAAGTGCAGGGTCCTTGATTGGGAAAATTTATTTATGTTGTTGATATGTGTTTCAATGATGAGTGGCATGGAGAATATCTTCATTGTAGGCAAGATTGCCATCAATTGTTAACTCTTACTCAGTTTTTTCTTAAATTAAATTAATTCAGACTTCGAAAGCCGCACATTTTACAAATAGTCAGCATTGCATTGAAAAAAGTCAAATCTGTCAGCGCTTCCCAATTAATCGGAAAAAGGTCAGCTATTGGTCCTGCTAAACGCGCTGAATATTAAACAGAGTACAGAAAAAATAGTGATAAACAAACGGAGAGATACATAACAAAATAAATTAATAATATTGAGACTTTTCATCATTGTACAATAATTCACATTTTGGTAAAGACTACCAAGGGCTGGTTGGACAAAAAATTTTTTTTTTTGCTTTTTATACTCTTCACTGGAGTGGTACCTCCCATACAAACCACCCTTTAAATTAAGGTTCTTATTATTATAACATATGGAACTGAAATTTGGACATTATAAGTTTGTAATCTATGGCCATCAATCATATAAATTTTATGATCTTAGGGCTACTAGAGGGGGTACCTCCCATACAAACCCCCTTTAAATAAATGTTCTTGTTAGAAAAAGTTTTTTATTTTTTAACGTATCGAACTGAAATTTGAACTCTATAAGTTTCTGATCTATATTCATCAACCATATAAATTTCATGGTCCTAGGGTTACCAGGAGTCGTACCTCCCACAAACCCAAATTAAATGGCAAACTTCTTTACATAGTAGAAAGCAAAGTCGAATTTCAAGAAGTTAAAATACTGATTACTTCTAAACCACGCAACGTATTTTGATACGGTTTTCACTGTTTATAAAAGAATTTCCTTAGAAAAGTTTGCATGTACATAAATAACTGATTCAATAATAAAAGTAATTATGATTAGTATCATTAATTATCCATATTTGTCATTCACTAAAGACAGCAACACTTAGTTTGACATTCACCAAAACAGGTATTTGTAATTCACTACAACATCAAACAGCTCTTTTTGGTTCACAAAACAGTTCAAAAATAAGTTCTTTCCCCATTTACCAATACTGTCTTTTGATAATTTCACAGGTTGGCTTTGCGGACGAGTCCCATTTTGTTCGCTTATAAAATTAATGTAGTTGTAATAATGTTATAATTTATGGGAAAAGCATTTACTGCTACTACAATATTGCAGCTTTTCATTCTTTACACAGCAAAGTTTCTTCAAATGTGATTTTAGAATTAAATTAAAGTAATTATTATTCTCATTTAAGCCATACTATAAGGTAAAGAAAACATTTGTTTACTTGCAATATAAGGAAAAAATGTCACCTACCAACGATCAAATAGGTAAAATAAATCATTTAATTCTGTCAAAGATCAATGGACTGACTCAAACATACTACTCTGTAGACAATGCTATTGATCTGGAAGAGGCTGTTCATTTCCCAACAGAATTTCTTAATTCTCTACAGCCTTCTGGTTTGCGCCCACATAAATTAGTTTTAAAAGTAGGGTGTCCCTATTTTATTACGGAACCTTAATCCACCAAAATTGTGCAATGGTACACGTTTACAGATAAAATCATTAAAAAAACTACATAATAGAGTGTACAATACTGGCCGGATGTGGAACTGGAGAACTCGTTTTAATTCCCCGGATTTCATTAATACTAACGGATCTACCTTTCCAATTTAGAAAATTGCAATTTCCTATAAAAGGTGAAACATTCAACGTTGTGGGATTAGACCTGAGCATTCAGTGTTTTCCCATGTAGCTCTTTCACGCGTCACTTCTGTTCGTACTGTGTAATGACAAAAGAGCTGTAAAAATTGTACACAAAGACACATTGTAAACAAAAATTTGTTAAAAAATTAATTAATGAAATTTCATGCTATCAATACCAAAGCGATATTTTTTAAATTGCACCCGTACAAAGCAGGGAGGTTTGCTAGTTTAAAGAATAAATGTACAATAAAATTGCCACTCAAACTGATGTGATGCTAAGAAAGGAAGGTTGGATGTAACCCGGAGGTGCGTGAAGAGTATTACATCTTTGGCATAGCCAATGATAGCCTTCTTTCTGGCTTTATTTTTTTTTTTGTCGCACAGTGCAATCTTCACTAGTAATCTTCGAAATTGAATCTATCATAACATAAATGGTACGTGTTAGAAGAAAACCGTTAACTGTTTCGTGTTCAGCATGCTTAAATTAATAAAGGATAGGTATTTTCATTAATGTAATAGAAATTTATTTTTTTTGTCGCACAGTGTAATGGTCACTCTCGTTAGTGTTGTGCAATTTCTGCCTTTTCCTCTTTTTTTTGCGCGTTAACACAAAACAGCTGATCATAACATTTTTAAGTAAACCATAAATTGTTAACTTTTTTAAAAGATTTAAATAAAATATATATACTTAGCAGGGATGAAAAAGGGAGCTGCAAGAATTATTTGCATATATTGCAAAATGTTCTAAATCATTTTTTCACATTTTTCACTAATTTTTAGTTTTAATTTAGCCAACCTGCTTGCAAAGTTCTACGTGTGTGTATAACTAAAACAAAAATCAGCTGTTCATGATGCAAATATCCGGTCTGAACGAAAAATGCGTCAACGTGATGAATTCAGTATCATACGAGTTGCCATGTGGTTGAACTATTATGGTTTATTTTAACTTTGTGATTTATATACTGCAAAATCATTATAAAAATTTAAAATTAAAAAAATCAAGAAGAGTATTTTAGATTTATATATAATTTTATTCAATGTGATTTTAAAAAATAACTCCTTCTGTTGAGAAAAACGAATTATATTTTATGCATATAGAAACTCTGACATAATGTAAACAAACTAAATTCGATTTAATCAAACCGATGTCGACTGCCTCAATGTCGATATTCGATATTTCGACTTTCGTACAAACGAACTAAGCGTCATATAATCAAGGTATATGATTTGATTAAAAATGTACACAGAGAGAAAAACACCGGTCTGAGACCAGCTTCGCTTAATCGTGACTGTTACTCATTTTGGTTTGTGGGAAGCAAACGGCTCAATAGAAAATTATGAAAAATAACAGGTATTCCTTAGAGCATAAATACAATAAAAAAATCCTAAGGTCACTTTAGCGAAAAATGAAATGGAAGAGATAATAACATCAAAACCAGGGCTACATGCAAATAGTGCCACTCCTTCACTTGATATGGTGAATCTTTCAGCTAAATCTGGATTTCAGTCGAAGTTTGCTTTGGTTATCATCTGCTCAGGATTCGGAATGACTCTACAACATCTTTTATAAAATGTGTTTCAGGCTTTTCTTTGTTATGGGAACAACTTTTTTCTATGTAAAGTATCTTAATGAAATCCGCCATTACACCTGGAATTTGAGAATTTAGGGAGAAAAATGCCAAATTCCAGTTGCAATGGCGGATATTTTAGCGGAGGATACTTTAAGGTCACGAACAGACTGCATAACCGAATACTAACTTATAACGATAGCACTTAGACATGATTTATACGATAATATATTTTTGTTAGATTTATTGTCGATGTTTGTTTCTAGAGTAATAGTCAATTTAGACAGGCCCTGCATCACGATGATACGCTTTGGTGTTTAGACAAGCCATTTCGTATCATTAACAACTTTTTTTATTTTCGAATGTGCATAAGTAGAAGAAAACGTTTGTTGAATTAAGAGAGAGTAAATAAGAAAAATAATAAAAAAGCAATTTTAAAATGGAAAATAAATTATTTAAAAGAATTATTAATAATTGCAAGCACGCTGGTACGTTTAAGTACAAATTTAAAACACAAAAAGAGAAGAAGACTGACAATATCTAACCGGAAATGGCAAAAAACTTGGTCACACTCTCAGACATTTCCCATCCCTGGACAACATCAAAGGTGTATCAATGCGTGATGCGACGCAGATGCGCATCTTATTCTACAACAACAACCCCTGAATGAAATCATTTTCCTTATGGTTGATGTCGATTGTGATGCGCGTCATTGTAACGCATGCGTTCAATCTCCTTCATTCGCGTTTGTTCGCCTAGTGTGTACCAGTGATGCCATTTTGGCCTTTTTGCAGACAGATCTGTCATTTTAACAACTGACCTATGCGGAAATAGATGTCCCCTATCCGGAAATCTATCCTTTTTTAGTTTTAATGTATTATTTAATTTTTTTTTAATTCTGTGAATATGTGTTTTATGAATTTTATTACAATGTTGGATATCGTTTTTACTTCCACTAATATTGTACTCAATCGGTGTCGCAAATAATCGGAATAATAATAAGGTCGACGATAACGCAGAACGTGCCATTCATCTGAATTGCACAGATTTTGTTGTTGAATTTTATATATCAACTGAAACAAAGGTATGATAATTTCATGATGTTTTAATAGGTTGCCGGAAAACTTTCGAATTTTAAAGAATATACATAGATTCGTTTTCATAAAAACAACATTTTACGGACGCACAAAGAGCCAAAAGTTGAAATTTTTGGAGCTATTTAAAGTTAATAGCAAAGAAATCGATAAAACATTATTACAATATAATAATAATATTCACTTGATCAAGTGGCAAAATATTGCAGATACTGCTTAGTTTTGGCCCGAGACTATTAATTACGAGGACTCAGCATTTGCCCTGAATTTGTTGTTGTTTGCCGTGAAAAATTATCACGTATTTAGCCAAGTAAGTTTTGTGAAAACTAAATTACGAAACCGCATTCAAGCGCAAATGTTAAATGCAATTTTATCTATTACGTTAAGTTATACTGTTTTAACATAAGAATTTATCTAGGTAATATATAAAAATCTCGGTTCGCGGTGTTAGTGTATTAACTCCTCCGAACCGGATGGACTGATTTTTATGACATTTTTTTATATATATATTGGTAGGTACGAGAATAGATCGTAAGGTGTTTTTGATCCTTCTATCCCCACCCCCCATTTCTTAATCGCGATTTTGGTTTTTTCGTATAAGCAATCCCAAAGAATTAGAGACAAATTTTAAAGTCAACCTGTGTCAAATATATCAAAAATAATTATGTCATTATTAATACGCAATTGATTCCTCTGATTTTTCAAATTATTTCATATTAGCCTTAACCACCGTGCCACTTTGACATTTCATTCTGCATTTGTTATGTATCACAACGAAGTGCGTGTGATTATATTAATTTCCAAGAAATTTATACGTGTTTTGTGACTGTGGCAGGTTGGTAATAAAATATTAAAAGACCAAATACATTATCGGTACACCGTTTATCATCAGCAAGTACAACAATTTGGTCTATTTGTGTGTGTGTTAAAGTGAACAACAGTGCAACAAGATAACGAAAATGAGTGTGTCAGTATTGTAATCTAACTCTCTCAGCATAAAGTTCCGTTACTAATAGCAACGCAGAAATAGACCACAATGAAAGACACTAGAAGCATTCATACAAAAAAAAAAAAATGAGGCTGCTAACTCTGTGAATTTATAATGAGTTGGCATGTCTGCCCAAAGGTGAAATGTCTTACCAATTTAATTTAAATAACAACTGATTTACACGTATAATACATCATTTATTTACTTCTTTCATCAAATTTACTTTTTCCACTTTTTTCGGCATTTCCAATTGTTAGTTTCAGTTCACCGGTACTTTTTTTCGACAATAACTGATTTGCCAAGTACAAACAGACACAAACAAAGAAGAAGGTTAGGTGGCAGCCCTCAGACAAGCGGCTCACTTAGGCTCAAAAAAGAGTATGACCCATTGTGATACCAGCAAAGAGTTGACACGGCACCCCTTTAGTCCGATGCGGGGAATCATTTGGATTCCGAAATTAACCTCGCTATGTCCCTGATTGGTAGGAATGACAGTTGGGTGAAGCTGGAGAAAAACCCAGACCCTAGGTGGTTCCATTTTCTTCTGGCGACGTATGGACACTGGCACATGAGGTGAAGCACAATCTTCTCCTCCTCTTCAGAGTCGCAGCTGCGGCAGAAATCTTAGTGAGAAAGCCCAAGTCTGCCAGCATGTTTGCCTATGACGCAGTGGCCCGTTAGTAGGTTTATAGTCTTGCTTATAGTGGTTCTACCGAGATTTAGCAGCTGGCCGGTTTGTTTCAAGTTCATAAGAGACCAGGTTTGCCTAGCTATGCTGCAAGTACCATCTTCTACCCAGAGAGCATTGGGCTTTACTTGGTGGAATTTTCTGACAGTGAGCTTCACTGTTGCTAACGAAATACCTACCGGAAACAATGTCTCTATGTCCGGGCACCCAGCATAGTTGTGTGGGTACGTGACATGCTAGAGTATCTAGGGAAGAGCGGCAGTCCGCGACAAGCTTGGATGTAGTGTCTACACCCGAGAGGGACTTTATTGCTGCCTGGCTATCTTTGAATATATTAATATGTCACCTCGGAGTGTAGTTATCTAGATGCCAACGGGAGGTGATTAGTATGGCCAAAACCTCTGCTTGAAAGACGCTACAGTGGTCAGATAAGCGAAAGCTGAGCTTTAAGTTTGGGTTGTTCGAGAAGATGCCGCAGCCGACTTTCTCCTTGAATTTGGAGCCATCTGTGTAGATGTCAATGGAGTTAGGTTTTAGAACAGTACCGTCCAGCCAGTCCTCCCTACTGGAAATATGAGGGGAGAACTTCCGGTTAAAGTAGAGTGGGGGACATACATAGTCAACTGTCTCCGGGACAGATGGACCTCGTTCAAAAATGCTAGCAAGCGCTGTATGTGACTAGTTCAACGAGTTATGGTGCTAAGCGTAATGGCAGAACATTTGGCATACTGTTCAGCCAGAAGAATGGTTGGTATCCAGTTGGGGATTGCAAACAGAGCTTTAGTGTAAGTGGTCCGAAGGGCCCCTGTTATCATAATGCTGCCGTTCTGCTGACTTTGTCAAGAGGTTTTTGGTTAACTGCCTTGTGGCAGGAAGGCCACCAGAAATCGACTCCATAGAGAAGGTTGGGCTCCACCACTGCTGCGAAGAGCCAGGTTGTGATACGGGAGTTAAGACCCCAGCTAGCACCCAGGGCCCTCTTTTAGCAGTACAGAGCGCACGAGTCCCTCCGTGACTTTTCCAGGATGTTTGCTTTCCAGCTAAGCTTGGAGTCGTGAACTAGGCCTAGATACTTCGCTTGTTGGCCTATATTTAGTTTTGGTAGGGGAAGTCGGGAATATTATACTTCCTTGTGAAGAGCATAGTCTCAGTTTTCAAAGAATTAACTGAGAGACCAAAGCCAAGACACCATTCGGAAACAATGCATTTGTTAAACAGTCTGACAGGGTGGAAGGAAACTTGTCGGATACCGCAATAGCAATGTCATCGGTATAAGCTATGACATGGCATCCGGTTCGACCCAATTTAGTTAACAGGGAGTTGACTGCCAAGTTCCAGATAAGAGGAGAGAGTACGCCACCTTGCAGCGTACCTCTGTATGCGGCTCTTGTAGCGTTGACATCGCCAAGAGAAGAGGTTATGAAACGCGATTTTAACAATCGTGCAATGATATTTGGGTCCAGGCTTAGACCAGACAGAGTTGAGACGGCCAACGTAAATTACTTAAAGGAAAGTGATTTTTCTACTTCCTCAATGAGAGAGTGTAGCGCAGTTTCCACAGACTTGCCCTTATTGTAGGCATGTTGTGATTTGGATAGAAGGTTTTGATCGATGGTAGACATCGATAATTCTTTCAAAGGCTTTGAGGAGGAAGGAGGAAAGACTAATGGGTCTATAATCCTCAGGCATGGTGTGTGATACTTTCCCTGCTTTGGGATAGAACACCACACGAGCTTCACAACACAAGCCGGGAATGTACGAGTATTGGAGGCATGCATTGAAAATTTGCAGAAACCACGTGGTGACAATGTTGGAAACCTCCTGAATGTCTGCTGGTATTATACCATCAGAACCAGGAGACTTAAGGCGTTCGAATGAACTGATGGCCCACTGAAGGTGAAAGCTGGTTACCAGAAGGTTAGACCAGCGCCGGTTCGTAGGCGGGGCATAAGTAAACCCATTATTAAGAAACACACTGCCCGGAAAGGGTTTGTCTAGCTGGACATTCAGGGTCTCCACCCCGTCCAGCTACTATCAGGTCTCTGGGTGGAATACAGGGAACTAGGAGAAGTTTTAAGGATCCTGTGGAGTCTAATTGTCTCGGAGACACTTTCTATATTGAAAGTCTTTGATGACCTAAAGTTCCTGGGCTATGATTAGCTCCTCGGTTCCATGGGAACGACGCAGGAGCAGTGCTGCCGAGGCAGTGGTAGAGCGGTTAATGTTAATTTAAATTACCTTCAACATCTTTGGGGTTATTTACAATGGTGTTGTCAGACCATTTGATCAAAGAATTCATTGACGAACTCAGAGGTGGGTATGACACTATCTGAGTCGTCAGATTCTGCGACGCTACACTTGTCTTGGTATACCGAGGCGGCTAAATCATTGGCTGGAGGCTCAGCCATCTGGTCCCTTGTTTTGGTACGCAGCTCGTCGATTTTGTACACTTTGAGGGTAATCGACCCGAAACCGTAGCTGATTACCCCTTTTGAAGCAGTGATTGGCACGAGCAACTTCTCATTAATGACGATGAGCGCTTCATGGAAATAACCCTAAAGCTCACGGACCTTAGCTGCCTTCAAGTCCTGAGTAGGCAGATCACTGTCACTCATCCTAAAAATTTCGAGGACATCCTTTGGCGAGGAGGGCTCAGCAGGAATCCAGGTTCTAGAGCGTGGCCAATTGGGGATTTGGTCCTTGGTAACCACTGAGAGTTTGGTTCCTGGACATAATATTCCTAGCCTACTAATCGTTTGCTTCCAAAGATCCGCTGAGCGTTGATCTGAGCAGGCCACTAGCTTTACATGCCCTTGATACCAGCCGGCATCCCGACATATTGGTGAGGGACCAGGATTGGAGACGATAATCTCCTTGTACATCTTCAGGAGTGCAGTTTTAGCCAATCTCCAGTTAGCTGGAGAGAAAGAGCCATCCGCGTTACTCCCGTCGATCACTGCCCCGATGAAGCTATCCTTGGCCACCTCGTTAAAACGTCTGTTGAGACAGGGTGCCGTTATTATGGGTTTCTTGGCATCTAGTGGTACTGATTGAGAAGGCTGTTCAGTCGACCTTTGTCGTTTCTGAGTAGCAATTGAGAAGTTTGGGCGTGCCTCGACGTTTTGTTGAGCCCACGAGAGTTATGTACCCTCAATCCGACCCTGTTCTTAAAGCAACTGTTCCTCTTTTATCAAGGTCATTTAACTTTACTTATCCGTTTTGCTTTTGTTGTTTATATTACATACATATAAATGTTATATTTTAATGTAAAAACAAAACACAATCCTTCTTTATCCGTTATTAATTATCATAAAGTAAATAATTCGCATTCGCACTTTGCCTTTCGATCAGTGAAGTCGTGTTTTTTCCGCTCTCAAGATCAGCGTGATAAAAACTTCTATCGACATTCTATCAATTAAATTCTTGTGAAATTGATTTTATTTCGCTGTTCCATGCGAATCATTTCGTTCGTTAAGCGGAATAAAAAACAAATAAGCCAATACAAACAAATAACAAAAACCTTAAGATGAGCTCGGCTCATCAAAAAAACTCAGCAAGAAAGACAACAAGAAATGCATATTTCTCGTTTGTCTCTTCATGCCCCAAAAACAAAAATGAATATTCATTTTTAACCACCAAGTCGCCTGAGCGCAGGGCAAGTTCTTGTTCTCCCGCTCTGTGCTCTGACAGCGTGAACACCACATGCTCCTTACCATGGAGCAACCAATGCCCATCCCCGCAAACCCCCCTTTACACAACCCATGCTGCAACTGTATCAGCAACAACAACTACAACAACACAAAGCACTGCTTGTACCTCAACAGCTTCAACAGCAGCATCAACAACAACAGTTTTCTCAACAACTGCTTCGATCGCGTCATCGTATGCAGTTACTTCAAAAACTATTAATACCGAAACCCATGTCCTCAACGACAACAATGATTCGATCGCCTCATTGGTCAACTCTGTGACAGTTACGCCTATAACAAAAATTAACACTCAAGTACAAAACTCAAGTAATGCAATAACTAAAAGAAACCGAGATACATCGGAAAAAACATATGTTCAACCAAATAACAGTAAAAAGCAAAAAAGGATAAATACCAAACAGTACAAAACTCAGCACAAACAACTTTACAGCAGTACTGGTTAAGCAAACCCACTTCGTCATCTAACAGATTCGAAATACTAGCAACAACGGATGAACAAAACGACAACAACAACAACGAAGCAATGCACAGTGGTACAGAAATGCCAATATCACCTCAAAAAGTAAATACATAAAAAATCTCACAATGTACAAACTGCCAAAAATACGGACATACAAAAGACTTTTGTACTAGAGACCCAATATGTGTCAAGTGCGCTGGCAAACACAAGACGATAGAATGCAACGTAACACTACCCAACGACCAACCCAAATGCGCACTTTGCGGCGGCAATCACACCGCTAATTATAAAGGATGCGAAATCTACAAAACACTAAAAATACAAAGATTCCCCCAACTAAGAGAAAAAAATCCCATTACACAAACCAATGAACCAATAACTAAAGATATAAACACACCAACACAATCAGGAATAAGTTATGCCCAAATTATCAATCGATCACAAGTAAACAACTTAATTAAGATCATAACCATCCTTCAACCTAACCAAGCCTTACTAAGCAATCAAAATGACCAGTGAACTTAGAATAATAGTGTGGAACGCTAACGGCTTAAACCGCCATATTCCTGAACTGAAACAATTTTCAAATAACAATCTTATTATTATATCAGAGACTCATTTTACAAACAAGCATTACATCAAAATACACGGATACGATATATTGGCTACCAACCATCCAGACGGAACAGGACACGGAGGAACAGATATTATGATAAGAAACAATACAAAATACACAGAGTTAGACCACTATAAAATAGATCACATCCAGTCAACAATTATTCAAATAAATGGCACTGCTGGACCAATCAATAAAGCTGCATTATATAGTCCACCAAAGCACAAAATAACAAGTGACCAATATCTGGACTATTTTAAAAATCTCGGACATAGATTCCTTGCCGCAGGTGATTTCAATGCAAAAAACTTAATATGGGGATCAAGAACAACAACCGCTAAAGCAAACAATTATATAATGCTATTCAGCATATTAAAGCTAGACACCTAAACACTGGAGAGCCAACTTACTGGCCAACTGACCCCTGTAAAGTCCCGGATCTAATCGACTTTTGCATAACACGAAACCTTAATGAGCATGCATTAACAATCAAATCAAAATTCGAATTATCAGCAGAAAACTCTCCAATCCAAATTGACTATAATTTCAAAATCAGTAGACAAAATATCAATAACAAAATGTACAATAAAAATACCGACTGGGAAACCTTCCGTGAACACATTAACAACACACTTCAAACGCAAATCACTCTCAATACAACAGAAACCATCGAACAAACTATAATCCATATAAACGACATAATAAATGAAGCACTTTATAAATCGACACCACCATTAATAAAAACAACACATAGAAATTAAATTCCCTAAGAGTAAGGAAAATTGTAGAGGAAAAAAAAAGACTCCAGAAAATATGGCAGACTACCAGATACCCCGAAGACAAAAAAAAAACTAAACAGAGCGAGAAAAATGCTTACAAACACACTTCTAAAAGAAAAAACAATCAGATAACAAATTACCTTCAAACCCTTACTCCAACATCTGAAACGACTACTCAGGCAACTAAATCACTAATACCAAAAACACCACACCAACCTCCGCTGAAGAAAACGAATGGTTCTTGGGCACGGACCGATATGGAGAAAGCCACTATCTTAGCTGACCACTTTGAAGACACATTTACATTGAATATTCCAACCAACACTAGCTTGCCAACTTTTAATGCAATTATATCGACGAATTTTACAAAAAGAAACATTACACCACGAGAAATACTCCTCAGTATAAAAAATCGAGTGAACTGTAAAAAATCGCCCAGATATGATCAACTGACTGGTAAAATAATAAAAGATGTATTCAAAAAATTATTGTCAACCCTTTCCGAAACATGTATAAAGTGTCTAATGTTAATAGATAAAAAATACAAAAACAATTGGGAAATAAATTGGGAAATAAAACAAAAAAAAAAAAAAAACAACTATCAGCAAAACATATGAACGCCAGGAAGTAATGATTCACTTCATGATCTTGTAAAAACAGTTCTGGGAAATAGAAAATTGCCCTTCATCAGATCAATCACCGTCCTTGGACAATGACTTTTGCGAAGAGCACTTTCTAGGAAATTATATTCGCCTCGCCTCTGGTGAATACTCAGTCAAGCTGCCAACAAAGGGTGATCTTAATTCATTAGGAGAGTCATATAGTCGCGCATTTCAAAGGTTCAAAAACGTAGAAAGAAAACTGAAGAGGGATGAGAAGAGGTTATACACAGCCTTCATGCGAGAATACGAAGATTTAGTACATATGACTTCAATATCAGTACTGCCTAATTGTCCAACATGCTTTCTTCCACATTATTGCGTACGTAAACTTGATAGCACAAGCACTAAACTACGAGTTATATTCGATGGTTCAGTAAAAACGTCTAGTGGTCCCTGTCTTAATGATTTATTACACGTTGGGTCAACAATCCAGCAAAAATTATTCTACACTCTTCTTCGCTTCATATTTTTTAAGGTTACATTATGTGGGGACATATTCAAGATGCACCGCTGCGTGCGTGTTACGGATCCTGATAGTTATTTGCAGTGCATCTTGTGGCGAGAGAACCCAAAGGATGTAATGAAGGTCTACAGACTGGACACTGTCATGTACGGCACAAAATCGGCTGGGTTTCTAGCAATAAGAGCTATGCAGCAGTTAGCTATTGATGGAGATAAATCATTTCCTCTTGGATCAGAAATTATTCGCCGAGACTTCTATGTTGAGGATATGATTTCTGGTGGTGATTAAATCAGCGAAGTCGTAGAGATTCGAAACCAAGTCAAGGCTCTATTGCAAAATGGAAATTTTCCAATCCGTAAGTGGTGCTCAAACGAAAAGAGTGTATTGACTGGAAAAGCTGACGCAGATACAGCAGTACATGAAATTTCATGATGGTAAGGATAATACAAAGGCGCTTGGTTTGGCGTGGGACACTAACTCAGACAATTTCCTATTCAGTTTCTCACCATTCAAAATTGAGGGCTCTGTAACAAAACGTTCCATCCTTTCAGCTGTTGCACGAATCTATGATCCCCTTGGGTTAATTTCACACAGTCGTCACTAAATTTAAAATATTCTTACAGATTCCATGTAGAGAAAAACTACACTGGGACGAGAGCCTATCACAGTCATCACTTGAATAGTCAAAGCTTATCAATCAAATGCATGCCATGATTAGTTTAAAATTTCAACCGTTCATATTGTTACCTCATCATTGGTACACCGTTGAGTAAAAACGTGCCAATAAAAAAAAAAAAAAATATAAATTAAAAAGTGACAATTAAAAAAAAAAAAAAAATATAACAACCCAAAGAGCAAAGATGAGGCTTGCTCATCAACAAAGCAAAAAGCCACCATCTAAGACATCGCAACATGCTTATTTCTCGTTCGTCGCTGCTGACCGGGATAGTAAGAATGGCTGATCATTTTTATCTACAAAGTCGCCTGAGCGTAGAGCAAATTCGTGCTCACCTACTATGTGCTCGAACAATATAAGCACCAGACATTCACTGCCGTGGAGCACCCAGTGCCCATCCGCGCAAGTCCCACTGTATACGGCCCCAGTAGTGGCTATATCAACAACATCTACAGTCACAACGCAATGTACATCATTTACAACAACTGCTACTACAGCATAAATAACAACAATTGTGAACATAACCACTGCATCGATCCCGTCATCGCATGCAGTTACCGCAACATTATTCAACCACACGTATGATAGCAACAACAACAACGCATCCAATCAGATTTCGATCCCGTCATCGGTCGATACTGCAACAGTTACGCCTACAACAAACAAACACACGCAAGTACAAAGCTCTAATAATAATTATTTTCTCGAACGGTCAAACTCTTACAAGAGAAACCGTAATATGCAGTCACCAGACAAACTCACAGATCAAACACAAAACAATAACAATAACAGTACCAAACTTATCGAATCTATTGGCATTAACATTACGAATCCCAACGGTATCCATACTGCAGTTTATTGTTGCTACTTCCCGGAAGGAAGTGCTTGTCCAGATAAAAGACAACAGTTCAAAACCAATATTCGCAAATTGACATGCACAAGTGGAAATTGCGTGATAGGAGGCGACTTCAACTCTCTTCATCGAAGTTGGGGCTGTTGTCGAGCAAATTCATGGGGTAATATACTTCATGAGATGATAGCCTAAAAAAATAACAGCGTTTTTTACCCAAGTGAGCATACGTACATCCCAGCATGCAGTAGGAGCCTAAGTTCTACCCTCGATTTTTTATTAACAAGCTGTCAGCAACTTCTATCAAACGCTAATGTTATCCATTACTTAAGCTCTGATCACTTCTCAGTCCAAGTCACTATGCACTCTTGTCCGATTATTGTTCAACTCCTTACTGCGAAACATAACAGGGTCCCATTGAAAAGAGTTATACCCACCACAAAGCCACTCCCTCGTTGTATACAAACTTTAATTAAGCTTAGAAACTTACACCGTCGAAACTGGCAGAGATATAGAAACTCGACAGACCGTGTCCGCTTCAAATGGCTAACTCTACTCATTTCCGCCAAGATCTCCACATTACGTAATGAATCATGGAACAATCTTTTATCCTCGTTAGACAAAGGTTCCTCGCCCTTCTGGAAACTGACAAAAGTAATTAAAAAACCAGACAGTAGGCTATCATTGGCTGTGCCATAGATGTAATACTCTTCACGCTCCTCCGGGTTGCATCCAACCTTCCTTTCTTAGCATCACTATATTCTCTCTGTTACAGTTTGAGTATCAACAAAGAAAACAGTTTGAGTTGCATTGTATTTTTATTGTACTGTTTATAAATTTGTCGTATAATGTGAGTTTGTATGGGAGGTACTCTTGCTGGTAACCCTAGGATCATGAAATTTACATGGCTGACTTATAGTGTCCAAATTTCAGTTATATAAGTCAAAAAACAAAAATCTTTTTCTAATAAGAACATTAATTTAAGAAGGGGGTTTGTATGGGAGGTACCCACCCAAGTGGTTCGCTTCGGCTGATTTCAACAAATGTTAAGCGTTCAACCTATGTTCCAAATTTCAGCTCTCTCGCTCAAAAACTGTGGGAGTAGTTTTGCGAACAGATGGATAGACGGACATGGCTAAATCAACTCGTCTCATCGAGCTGATTACAAATATATATTCTTTATGGGGTCTGCGATGTCTCCTTCTGTGTGTTACAAACTTAATGACAAACTTATAATACTATTCACTCCCGTGAAGAGTATAAAAAGCAGGGCGATATCCCCATACTAAGAGACAGCTCAAGGCGTTTGTCTACACCTAAAGAAAAAGCGGAGATCTTAGCACAAACATTTAGCCTAAATCACTCTATCTCTAACAACTTAAGTGACCCAATTACAATGTCTGTGGTCAGAAACTCCATGACTTTACTTGACTCATCTTCGCCCAGTCCGGAAGAGGCATATTACATAAGAAGCTATGAATTGGCAACGATATTAAAAAATCTGATGTCTTAGAAATCCCCTGGGTTGGACGGAATTGAAAACTCATTCCTTAAAGTGCTCCCTTGTAAGAGAATAAAATATCTACTTCTCTTATCAATGAGTGCTTACGTCTTTGCTATTTTCCCAAGCCATGGAATATCTCAAAAGTTATACCCATAAGAAAAGCTAACAAACCTGCTGAGCTACCTTCTTCCTACTGCCCCATAAGTTTGTTGTCCTCGGTCAGCAAAATTCTGGAAAAATTTATCAAAATAAAACTTTCTCAGTTCTTAGATGATAATGATTTACTCCCACTACAGCAATTCGGCTTTCGCCGTAAACATAGCACGATGCATCCATTATCCATTATCCTATTGGATATAAAAGCAGCTTTTGACTCAGTTTGGCATGATGGATTAGCTCACAAAATGAGTCTTATGAATTTCCCACCAGAACTCACAAAAATTATCCGAACCTTCCTAAAAAACCGGTCGTTTGTTGTCCATATTGGCAATGGCAAGTCCCAGGCCTTGGAAATAAAAGCAGTCTGTCCACAAGGTTCTTGTCTTTCACCCATCCTTTACAATATTTATACCTCTGACTTCCTTGTACTAAGAGGGTGCACTACCTCAATCTTTGCTGATGACACAGCGGAGCTATGTTGAGGGACCCTAGCTGCCACCATTTCTGACAAGCTTCAGTCAGCTTTTGACTGTCTTGTTTCATATTATTCGAAGTGGGAAATATTAGTAAACTCCAAAAAAACGCATGCCATATTTTTTACCAGAAAGCGGAAAGATGTAAACCTGTCTAACAGTCACATAAAGCTAAACCATGTCGACGATACATGGGAAAATAGTGTTAGGTATTTAGGCTTAATTCTAGATAAAAAGCTGACGTTAAAAGAGCTCATCAACTTTACCAAAAATAGAATTAGTACTTTGATCAGCACACTATATTATTTTATCAACAGGAATTCAAGCCTTAGCTTAGAAATCAAAATGTATGTATTTAGGTCCATTTTTCAAGCAGTTATATTTGGTCTGATGTCGCAAATTGTCATGTTAATAAGCTACAAGTCACCCAAAATAAGATATTAAGAATGATTTTTAATATGCCCTGGCACCATTCCACCATTGACTTGGATCACAAAGCAAATATCGAGTTAATAGTACACAGACTTGCACGACTTTTCTTAAAAAATAAGTGCATCCAATCTAACTTTCCGCATATAAATAGTATAGCACAAATACTTTAGTCTTAAGTGTAGATATAAGCAATAATTATTAAACACGTTTTTTTTAGGGTTTTTGTAAATCTTTTATTCTTCTTTATACTATTAAGAACATATTGTTAAATTCCATAGCTACTAATCCCTTATATATGTCTAAGTAGAATAGGAAACGAGGCCTCATCTCTTAATTTTTTTAAGAAAACTAATGCTAAAACACATATGTACTTGTAATATACGAGGGTGGCCAATAAGTCCTTAGAAAATCCAACAGATAGCGCGACTATTTCTGTAAATGGTCTGTTATCATGCAGCATCACTACCGTCTAGGTATGCTGTGAAGTTTCAGCCAGATTGGTTGAGTTGTTGTGTGTTTCTCGTGAATTGAAGAAAAAAAAATTGTTTGTTTACAAAAATTGAGAAAATGGAGTTTGGATCTGTTATTAAACATTTTCATATAAAAGGCTTAACAGCAAAGGAAATAAAAAATGAGTTGGATTTAATTTACGGCACATCTGCTCCTTCACTTGCAACTATTTATAACTGGTTAAATGAATTTAAACGTGGTCGTACATCAACAAAGGAACAACCACGCTCAGGACGCCCTGTAGAGGTGACTACGCCAGAAACGATCAATAAAATCCATGATATGGTGTTAAATGATCGAAGATTAAAGTTGAGTGAGATAGTTAAGGTTACAGGGATATCAAAAGGTATCGTCATTTCTATTTTACATGAAAAATTGTGTATGAAAAAGATTTCGGCAAGATGGGTGCCGCGTTTGCTCACAGTCGACAATAAACGCAACAGGGTGCTTGTCTCTAAAGCTCTGTTGTCGCTTATGCAACGTAATCCGAATGAGTTTTTTCATCGATTTGTGACTGTAGATGAAACATGGATTCACCACTACACTCCCGAAACGAAAGAACAATCAAAACAGTGGATTTTGAAAGGCGAAACTTGTCCAAAGAAGGCGAAAAAATTGAAAAAAAAAACTGAAAAAAAATCCTCTTTCATCAGGACAATGCCCGCGTTCACATATGTTTACGATCAATGGCAAAAATTGAAGAATTAAAGTTCGAATTGGTCGATCACCCACCGTATTCGCCAGATTTAGCTTCCAGTGACTTTTTCTTATTCCCAAACCTGAAAAAATGGCTCAGTGGACAACGTTTTTTTTTTCAAATGAAAAAGTCATCGATCAAACAAATGCTTATTTTGAGGACCTTCCAAAATCTTATTTTTCTGACGGGTTAAAAAAATTAGAGAAACGTCTAACTAAGAGCTCCAGGGAGATTATGTTGAAAACTAAAATAAAATTACCAAAAAAAAAATTGTTTTAATGCTTTTTTGTAAGGACTTATTGGTCCACCCTCGTACCAAATTATTGTGAATGAATGACTGAAAATATTGTTACCTTGAGCCTCCTATGAAATACACAAGCAAGTTTGGAAGCATACGGCGCATGCGTAAATGTTCGAGCCGAGCTGAATGGAACCTGTCAGTTTTATTGCTGGTCGGACTCGATGATAGTGTTATCATGGCTACGTGAAGTACCTTCCAAATTCAACGTATTCGTTTCCAACAGAATCGCACAGATTCAATCACTTACTGCAAGAATGAGTTGGCACCATGCGTGAATGCAACCCAAAAGAATTGCTTAGATCCAATCTCTGGAAACCTGGATCCTCTTTTCTTCTGCAGATCGTACCTGTTGGCCAAATGCCATGAACCGTGTTTTGGATCTACCCGAGAAGCGCAGTAAAGTTTTAATCTTTACCTCAAATCAAGTCGACTTATTAATCAGCAGTAAGTTTCGAAACTCCTTTGGAAAATTACGGCGTGTATTTGCTTACCTTTACAAATTTACACATCCAAATGATGGAGAATCCTCATCATGGTTTAACGGCAAATAATATCAAGTTAGGAACTCATCTCTTAATTAGGCACATTCAACAAGTGAACTTTAGTGAATACAAATTAATAGAACGCAAAGGCATTCTTTCTACCAACTGCAGACTTCGTGCACTTAATCCGTTTAGCCTGCTTCGCGTTGGAGGTCGTCTACAAAATTCAGAACTAGACTATGAAGCCAAACACCCCCTCCTGTTACCAAAAGAATCACCCAGTCGCAAGGGCGATAATCGAGTACTATCATTACAATATATCGCCATATTCGCCTGCTTCACAACTAAGGCTACACACTTAGAGTTGGTTGCAGATTTATCCACATCAGCCTTTATAGCTGCTCTCAAACGCTTCATTAGCCTGAGAGGCAAAACACATACCATATGGTCTGATAATTCAACAAATTTTGTAGGCTCCAAAAATGAGCTGTCCGCCTTAAGTAAGCTATTTTTAGTTTAACTACACAATCAAGCAGTGATTAAAAAGCTGCATCAACGACGAAGTAAATTGGATGTTCATTCCACCTAGATCACCGCATTTTGGTGGATTATGGGAGGCAGCCGTGAAGTCCGCAAAATTCCATTTTACTCGCACTGTTGGATCGTCAGTCTTGACGTTTGAGGAGCTTCGAACTTTTATTTGTAGTATTTCCGCTATCTTAAATTCACGACCGCTTTGCTTCATTTCGGAAAGTCCTGATGATTTGGACGTACTTCGTGTCGAAGACATACGCACCGCCAACGGCTCCTCAAGCGAGCCTCCAGAAAAGTTGCGGTGCTTCCGTTAGACGAAGCGTCAGTTGAAACCCTGCGATTTCAATGGGGGGAGCGTGTTGGTGCAAACTGCATTCCCCGCCACACAAATAAAATAGATTAAGAACTACTGATCTTATTGTCAACTATTACTCTTATTGTCAATCAATGCTCTTTTTGTTAACAACTGCTCTTATTGTCGGCAGCTGCTTTTTGTAAAGCAACAACATACATTGTTTATTTATCCTAGATTTTTATAATTCCGTTATTCTTTTGCTGTTTGCAAAAATCAAACTCAAGCTTGTCAACTAATGTACAAAAACTTTGAATTCATTCTGCTTTGTGAACAATTGAATTAAAAGGAAAATCATTGTGTTTATTTTTTACTTTCTTTTTTTTTCAACTAACTTATCTGAGCAGAGGTTCTGTAAAACAACAGAACCTCAAAACAAAATCTTTCAAGCCAAGTCTTTGGACATGTGTTGGATGTAAAGCAGTTAAATTAAATGCTACATTTTTTTCCTGTCAAAAACTTTGCTTGAATGCAGGTGTCAGCGAGTCTAGATAAAGCAGAAAAATTGCTCGCCCGAAGTTTTCCTTTGCCGTTGTTTTGTTGGTTTTCTGCAACTCTGAGCACACAAACATCGAAGGAAGCTTCATGTGCTAATTTCAAAACACTTTAAAAATTTCATTGAATATAATTTCAGGTCCTAATCTGTGTGTTTCAATTACATTCAAAATTTTAAGTATGTGACCTCTGCATTTTATAATGTCGTTGCTTTTGGACTGCATAAAACTCACAACTCGTTGAAGAAGTAACATCCTATCTAACTTCCAGAACCCAAAGATTTATCTTTAAAGCAGCTATATCTAAGACTATTCGTGTAACTTTTGGTGTCCCGCAAACCTGCCACCTTGGTCCGTTATTCTTCAATATTTTTATAAATGATTTCCCATCTGCAATAAAACATTCTAGCTTCATTATGTATACTGATGATGTAAAGTTATGCTTATCTATTGTATCTCCCATCCAAAAAATGTTTCTTTCAGAAGATCTTGATTCCTTATCACAGTGGTGCACCATGAACTACCTTACGCTAAACTGTGCCAAATGTAAAACTATGTCCTTTTACCGTAAAAATAAAATTGTAAACAGTTACAGCGGAATATAAGAAATCGAAGTCTGCTTTGCGCATATAGTCTGAAAATAACCGCACTAATTCACATGCATGCACATATGCATTTGCCTATGCCCTTCTTTGACCTTCAAGATATCGTCTGAAAATAACCGCACTTATTCACATACATGCACATATGCATTTACCTATGCCCTTCTTTGACTTTCAAGTTTTATTTTTTTTTTTTTTAATTTTTATTTTTATATACAACTAGCAACCCGACCGGGCTTAGCTCGGGTAGCAGAACATATCTGTTTACATTTTTTTTCTGCCGTAGTGTCGTATAAGCCTATTGCGGCGAACATGCGAGTTAGATTAAAATTAAATTAAAACCAGAAAGAAGGCTATCATTGGCTATGCCAAAGACGTAATACACTTCAAGCTCCTCTGGGTTGCATCCAACCTTCCTTTCTTAGCATATATATTCTCTCTGTTACAGTTTGAGTATCAACAAAGAACACAGTTTAGGTATCAAATATGAGCACAGTTTGTGAAATACTTTTACTCTTTATATGTTTGTCATTAAATTTGGGTTTGTATGGGAGGTACCCCTCCTGGTAATCCTAGGATCATGAAATTTACATGATTGATGAATATAGATCAGAAACTTATAGTGTCTAAATATCATTTCGATAAGTCAAAAAACAAAAAACTTTTTCTAATAAGAACATTAATTTAAAAGTTGGTTTGTTTGGGAGGTACCCCTCCCCGTCTCATCCATCTGATAAAAAATATGCATACTTTATGTGGTCTGCGATGTCTCCTTCTCTGTGTTTCAGACTTCATGACAAACTTATAATACTATTCACTCCCGTGAAGAGTATAAAATCGAAGTCTGATATGCACATTTAGTCTGAAAAGTAAGCGCATTTTATTTATGCACATATGCATGTCAGCCTATGCATTTGCCTATGTCCTTCTTTGACTTTCAAAATTATTTTTTTTTAAGTGAAACTTCTTCAGCGAAGGGGAGTAAATCCAATAAATATGAAAATGAAATGTGACGAAAATCAAAGTGTGACGATGTGTGTTTACTTTACGAAAGAACGTACGAACAAGTGGCCGAATGACCAAGCGAGCGTCTGTGGAAAAGGGAAGTGCGCGGGTCACTCACTGATCGTCGTACGTAAAACCAAAGGCTATGACTTTGCTTGTGTTATTGATGCTTTGTTGGTGTTGTTATTGCCGCTGTTTGGTTTTGTGTACAATATAACAACAACAACACACCCGCAATGCTGAACTGTTGTTGCTTTGCTTTATATTGAAATTGCATTTATGAAAACCAAATGACAAAAATGACAATTATCAAATTTTGTCATCCAAATTTATGAAAACCAAATGACAAAAAAAGAACACAAGGTAACTATTTTCGTTCTATGCAAAATACAATACAATATAACTTTATATTGATACCCTGTGTTCCTATTTTGTCATCCAAATTTATGTAAATCAATGACAAAAGGAGAACACAAGGTAACTAAGTATTTTCGTTCTATACAAAATATAAGCTTATATATACCTAGTTTATGCGACGCTTATATCGATTCTGCGAGTTTCGAGTGAATATACAAAAGAACTTTATCAATTTGCGTTTGTGTGTACCCTATACGACGCCGAGCTCGCATATTAATTTGTGTGCATGTCGCTGAGGCTTTGCTGTTATATGTCATATACATAAATCAGTACGCTATTTGACCCAATTAAATAATTATAAAATGCTTTCAAAACTAAAATTGCTTCTTTAACCTTCATCTGCCCCTCAGTTCAACTTACGTTGTTGTCCCTCATATGTAATTTTTCACACATATGGAATTTTTATACAACTCAAAGCAAAGGTCGTATGATTTGTTCACACAATTAATTAATTATGTTCCTCTTTTTATTGGTAATGAATAATTTATATGAACACGATATTAAATTAATTTTTCTGTCAAACATTTTACGCATAGATTACTATTGTGAGTTTTGAGAGAGACTCCTTTCATGCAAAAAGAACTTAATGTTTCGTGTGTATTACTTTTATTGGCTGTTTTTTCTTCGACGCAAATGTGCTTGCTTTATCTTTCATTTATGGAGGAACACTTCTCGATCTCTTCGGTGGAACTTCTGATGTCGAAGGACTTGGTGTTGAAGGTCGAAGTGTTGAGCTTTCCTCAGTCCCTGGAATATTTCTCGAAACAGAAGAAATTGAACCTGAAGGAGGCACAGTTGATTCCTTGATGGTGTATGTATTGGAAATGACAGAGAGCAATGACGCAGATAAAACTGAACGAGGCATACCAGATCTCTTCGCCACATATGGCCTAGCCAATGAAGCTCCAAGCTCGTGCAGAAAATTTCTACGAATTGTTTTCTTCTGAGCTGTTTGTCAATTAGGATAAATATATTTAAAAATTATCAATAAATTCAGAGCAGATATATCGATTATATTTGAAAGTACAACCATAGCCCATCTATTTGTTTTTCTCTTACAGCTATAACAAGATAACATCTTGTCAACCGTGTCAACACCACATGAGTTAGTGAACAAAATAATGATTGATTCAATTTGAAAATAAAGAAGCCAAACATTCAAACCAACCGTTTGTTTGGTTATAGTATGCGATGATATCCGTTAGCTTCTTTTCATCCGATCCAACTTCGGTAGAACCATGCATTGTACTTTGCAATACGGTGCACTTGTTCTTTCTTCCAATGTATGAAACCAGCGACGTGTTTTCAGTAAATGCAAATGTTGACTGGAACAATGGCATTTTTTTACATTCAAGAAGCTTTGGTGGTATGCTATTTTTGTTTTTTCTCATTGAATCAACCAGTTTTTGTCCAAGATCATACGATGAAAAAAATTATCCACTCTTTCCTTTCACGCCATCGACTAAATCACGAACGACGCGTTTACCTTGTCTCTTTTCAGCCATTTCAGCACCTACTTGTTTCCCCAAATATGGTGGAATTTCCAAACATAACAGGCTTGAAAGTAAACAAGTAACCAAAATTTCAAACCGTATCGCTCGGGTTTTGTAGGCATATACTGCCGAAATCTACAACTACCATGAAAACCTAATCGGAGCGAATTTATCTACACTCATTTGCTGCCTTCTATTCATAACGTTATCGATTCGAATAACAGAATTTATATAGAGGAAGGTTTTCTTGGACATGGTAGCTCTAAAAATTAGCCGACCACAATCACCGTCAAACAAATGAGCCACAGTCTCATTCTTTGAGCTAAGTAGAAGTAACACCAGGACGTAAGTTAGAAAGAACAGAAACCAAAACAAATAAAACAGCTCAGCTGTAAACACCAGCTAAGATTAACACACCGATGTATGCATGCAATAAGTCTCTATTGATTCTTTGAAAATTTTTGCCAAATTTGATTTATGAATTTGCATTTGAATTATTGAGAATATTATTATTATTATTATTATTAAGAAGTAGAATAAAAAAAAATAAATTCTTATACTACTTAAAATTAAGAGCGCTAGCTGCCATGGCTTTCAGCTCTTAGAAGTATTGAAGTATTGAAGATTAATTAATATTAGTTATATAAGATTTATCAAATTGGTAGAAAATTATAGATCGAGTTTATGTTGCTAAGATTTGGATTGCTGTATCATGTTAATTTTGGTTTGGACTCGAAGGTGATGTGTTGCATTGCATTCTGAGAGCAGGTGTTCCACAGTTGCAACGTCATTGCAGAGAGGACATGTATCATTGTTGCGGCCGCACAATAGGTGTTGATGAGTGAGGGAGGTGTGGCCGAGTCGGAGGCGGACGAATAATTTTATTGCATTACGGTGGCATTCGGCAGGATAAATTGGAGTGATAGCACTCGGGTTTAATCGCTTGTAGTGGTGACTTGCGTTAACCCATGAAATCCGGTCTTTCTCCCGTATATGAGCTTTAACTAAGTGGAGGATGTCGGCCTTTTCAAGTAAGTTAGCTGTGTGTAATGGTTCTTTTAAGGCGAGCTTAGCACGGGAGTCGGCTAGTTCATTGCCAAGTATTTTGGCATGGCCAGGGACCCACATAAGTTTAATATGCTTATGTTGAATAAGCTTGTCGCGGATTGTAGTAGTTATTATACTGTTGCTGCTGGGGTTTCGTACGGAGTTAATTATTGATTTGCTGTCTGTGCAAATAATGGCGTTGGATGGAATATTAGCAGCAAATCGTACAGCTTGGGATAGCACATGCTTCTGCAGTGAAGATAGAGCAGACATTTAAAATAGAACCAACCGATCTTGTTGTATTTGTTCCGTCGACAATAGCAAACGAAGTTGCATCTGAAGTTTTTGATCCATCAGTGAATAAGAACAATGTTGTGTTGTGACTTGGGTCGCAGTAAACTTCATTGAAACGAGCTCTATATTCTTCTGAGGAAGTGTCGTTTTTTGTGAATGGTTCAAGTTTATCAATGAACGCAGTTCGCTCCAGTGTCCATGGAGGATATCGTGCAGGTTGAATGAACGTGGGGCACTGAGTAAATCCAACTGTCTTTGCTAAATCGATACATTGCATAATTGTTGATATGCGCCGAAAACAACGCACATAGTTATAAGCTGTTTTGACTGTATCGTATAGTTTTTTGTTGTAATTCAAATACAGTTTTGGGATTAAACTGAATTTCGCAACTTCAATCTGGTGATGCACTGTTGGAAGACCGGCTTCTATGAGCATATATTTGATTGGCGATGTAGGGTAGGCGCGAAGGCTTCTTCTGATGGTGTTATGGTATGGAGGTTCTATATGCTTGATGTTAGTTTTGGCTGCATTACCAAATACGATAGATAGTAAGTAAGGTATTTTATAATGTTAAGTCTGGCAACTAGGGCTTGTCTTATATATTTACAGTGTTCTTTAAAATTCAATTTACTATCAAAAATTAAACCTAGGATTTTTAAAGTAGGTGATTTAGGGATATTTACATTATTATAAGTTAAGCTTAAGTAGTTACAATTTATCTTCTTCCAAATATGAAATAATTTACACTTATGTAGAGATAACGCAGCACCAGAGTGCAGTGACCATGTTGATATGTCGGAGAGGATAGAATTAAAGTTTGATTTTACAGTGTTTAGGTCTTTGATTTTGGTATAAACTAGTACGTCGTCTGCATAAATGATGTGTTCCATATGATTATACTTAAGCAATATATTACTCATCTCATTAAATGCTATGATGAATAGAGTAACCGATAGGGGCGAGCCCTGGGGAATGCCATTAAACAAGTTAGCAGTGTTAGAAAAGACGTGGTTAACCTTTACAGAAAACTTTCTGTTACTCAAAAATGCTTTAACGAAATAATAAATTTAGGGTCCGATTTTCCATAGCGCTAACTGTCGAAGAACCACATGGGCTCCTACTCTATCGAAAGCCTTTACAAAGTCTAAACTTAGTATCGAAACATGGTTTCTAGTTGACAGTGCCATAGCACAAAAGTGTTCAAAAAGCAGGAGGGCGTCAGTTGTCCCTGAGCTTTCCTGAAGCCGAACTGATTTGGGCTTAAGAGATTTCTACGTGAGGTGAACCACATAATGCGTTTAGAGACGATTCTTTCAAGGAGTTTACCTAGACATGACAGAAGTGAAATTGGTCTGTAACTTGAGACTTGATAATTTGGTTTGTTTGGCTTAGGTATTGGAATGACGATTGCGAGCTTCCAATTTTGTGGAAAAATACCCTTAATGAGTATCATGTTGAAGAGGTGGATAAGGCGATTTTTGAAGCTGAGGGGTGTGTTTTTAATAATAGGATAGGTAATTCTATCTACGCCCGAGGTGCTACCTTTCATTGAAGATAGAGTAGACTCTAGCTCAGCGAGAGAGACACATGATTCAATTTGCTTAGTTATGGATGATGGGTTGTTGTTAACGTAGGGGTTATTTAATATTTGTGTTTTAAGGTCGGCAAAAAAAGAGTGAAAGTTTGAGTCATCTGAGTACTTAGACCAAGTTTTTGCAAATTCATTTGCTATTTCTTTAGGATCGTATAAGATACCGATACTGGAGTTTAATAGAATTATATTGGTAGGATTATAACAGCCATTTATTTTCTTTATATCAGCCCATATTTTTTTGGGCTGGGTGAGGGGGTTTATGGATTCAGTAAGTTTTATAAACGACTTTTTCAATTCTTCCCTACGATGCTTTCTAAATTTTGCCTTCGACTTTTTATATAGTATCAGGTTTTCTAAATTTTGTGTATGTTTATATACGTGCCACGCTTTTTGTTTAATGGAACGGAGTTCAGCTAAGTTGCGGTTCCACCACGGTACCATCTTCTTTGCCCTACGAGGGGAATTTTGAGGAATGTTCAGGATCATTTTCTGTAGAGTGGAACATTCTTTGTTAATGTTATCGTGCGGAGAAGAATTCAAGCACATTTTATCGAGAAGAGTTTGAAATTTTGGCCAATTGGCTTTATCAGTAACAAACCTGCTAATTGAGACTTTATGATTAGTGTAGCCTATGGTTATTGAAGTCTTTATTGGAAAGTGATCACTGCTGTAGAGATTATCCAGTGTGAAAGTGGACATAAGCGGATAAATGGAGGATGAACAAATGGTGAGATCTATGTTTGTGAAAGTTTGGTGAGTTGAGAAGTGGGTGAGGCTTCCATCATTCAGAATGACGAGATTTTCAGATATAATCACATCTAAAATTTTCCCACGTGCATTTGTACTTGTAGAGCCCCAGAAAGGACTCCAGGCGTTAAAGTCGCCTGAAATAAAAATGGGAGAAGGTAATTGAGTAAGAATATTATTAATATCAGAGCTAGAAAATGTTTGAGAGGGTGGAATATATGTATTCAAAATTGTTATCTTAAGCCCAATGTTGATCACAATGGCCAAAGTAGCTATGTTAGATTGAATTGGTATAACTTCATGATCTATACCCTTCTTGATTAAGATAGCAATGCCTTGTTTGCTTGTAAGGTTGTGTGAAAAATTAAAAAAATAGTTTATGTAGTTGGCCATGATTGTGGGGCAGAAATTGTGTTTAATATGTGATTCTTGGAGACAGATAATCGTAGGAATGTGGTCTTTTATTAACACTTGTAGATCAGTGAGGTTGTTGAGTAGACCATTGAAGTTCCATTGTAATATAGAATACATTTAAAAAAAAAAAAAAAGAATTAAGTAAGTGTAGTAGGGAGAGTAATAGATCTACAAGAGAGGGAAGTTATATAATTACCCTTTGTTCCACCAGATGATCAAAGTTGCGATGAGACCAGTCATTACGTACTTGACAACAGTGTGGAACCAAGAGAGGGGGAGGGGAGGGAGACGCGAAAAAGACAATTAGGTATTGTCCATTGACAACACGAAATCATCATCACTGCTGACGTCGATATCATAGAGAGAGGAAGAGGGAATTAGAATTTGATGGGATGGTAAAGGTGAGGGGATAGAAAGAGAATTATCAGGCACAGGTGCTGATACTGTTTTGTTTTGTAACGTAGTTGCTGGTTTATTGTTTGTAGTGTTATTTGATTTTGATTTTGCGAGTTTAAAAAGGGAATTATCAAGGACAGGTGCTGATACTGTTTTGTTTTGTAAAGTTTTTGTTGGTTTATTGTTTGTTCTGTTTTTTTCAAGCACAGATTGTGCTAATACAGTTTCGTTTTGTAAAAATGTTGTTGGATTATTATTATACTTAGAGTATTCTAATTTAACAGAAGTTTTGTTGTTTTTGTTATCGCTATTAACAGTAACAGTGTTTGAAAATTTTTTACGTTTGTTTGTGGAGAGGAAGAGGAAGAGTCAGCATTGCTGATCAGAGAAGAGTTTTGTGATGCCGTTTGATCAGAAGTGCGGGTAGCGGGGCTTGCATTCAAAGGGTATTGAC
This sequence comes from Amiota communis, assembly GCA_037043315.1. Classification (NCBI taxonomy): domain Eukaryota; kingdom Metazoa; phylum Arthropoda; class Insecta; order Diptera; family Drosophilidae; genus Amiota; species Amiota communis. The sequence continues at coordinate 152,826 of JBAMAV010001002.1, read as the reverse complement.
TTCTGTAGATTTGTCTAGCTTCTTTTATTGTGCATTTTTTTTTTTGTTGGATAAATTTCTTGCATTTGTTTGGGGAAGAGGGGTGATCTTCAGAGCAGTTAGCACATTGAGTACGGTCTATAGGAGCATGGGTTGGCAGATTACACTGAACGCAAACAGAGGTGCTTTTGCAGCGTTTAGCTGTATGTCCCAAAAGTTGGAAATTCTTACAGCGCATGGGATTAGGGTAATATTGGCGCACTTTAACCTTGTACCAGGAGACATCCAGAGTATCTGGTAGGTGGTAAAGATTGAAGGTGACTAGTACCACCCCGGTAGGCTTGGGTTTGCCTTCCACTTATTTGGTGAATTTGAAGACTGAGGATACACCTTGCGGAGCAAGCTCGCGGACAATTTCATCATCCGACACATGTTTAAGCATGGAGCGAATATAGTACCTTTGCTGGTGTTAAGGTTTTCATGGAAGGTGCAAATTATTGGGCATATTCCAAAGAGAGCTTTGGATGCAATAAACTTTTCAGCAGCTTTTGAGCTGTTAGCTAATAGTAGCAATTTACCATCACGTAATTTGGAAATGGAGGAAAAATCTTTACTTATAAGTTGTATTGCTCTATGGATAGCAAAGCATGAATATTGAGTTAGAAGTTTATTTTCATCTGCTGAGGACAATAATATAAATTTAGGATCTGGGCGAGTATGAACTGGGAGATTAGGATATTGGTCAATGGGCTTAAGTAATACTTTCCTTTTTTTAGCTTGAGTGTCAGTTGCAAGTATATCAAATCTGTTTGTTCCCGGGTCGGGTGGACGGGGGGGCCCAGGGGCCATGATGATCACAGTATTGACAAACACACGCGGCTTAAGAACACAAATGCAAGAAATAAAAGAAAGAGAAAAACAAACGAAAAAAAAACTGTTATGGTGCTATGTAGCCGAAAGCAATCAAAAAAAAACAATAGAGAGTTATGAAGACTATTGATTAGCAAGCTGACTGCACGCAACAAGTGATAGTCGAAGACTGTATTGAGAATATTATTTTCAATATGTGTTATAAAAAAAATAGGAAGGCATCTCTTATGTCATCAACTCGTGTCTGGCATATCTTGTTGTGCCAGGACGAAGATTGATAAAATTTTCCGTTCGAACACTGCCGCCGTGCTCTTGCAATGGTTGGGTATTCCACACGATGCCATCTTTTGAAATGTACATGGGATCGGCATTTTCACTAGAATCAGTTGTTGATTCATTATCTACTGTTTCTTCCACTTATTCTTCCTCATCACTATCAACCGAGAATAAGTCATCATCATTAGCCAAATTCTCTTCTTCAACATTATCATCACCACTGTCACTTGCATTGAGTAACAATTCTGTTTCTTCCTCTGTGAGATACTTTGGCCGTGACATCTTTTTAATTTTCAAAAATATGTTTTTACTTTGATACGTGTTAAGTCTCAGACTGTGTTCTTGTTGATCAATGATCGTCGATTTATACTATTTCTATTGATTCGATGTCATTGATCAAACGCAATAAAAATAGAAGCAGAGCGAAGAAGGATTAAGAAAATAGCTCGAAAACAAGAAACAGTTACTTGCCATTTGTACGAATAGCTCGAATACAACATAAGCAAACTAGTATGTAGAGAATCATTCGATCAACCCGTTATCATGTTCAGCGGTGTAGAAATTCTGATTCATTTTATTGCAGGCTCAAGGAAACCGTTTTCACATAACAATTTTACAAAAACCATTGCGAATTAGATGTACCGGTTGTTAAGTATATAACAAAGTAAACTAAATGACAAACTGCAAATAATTAAGCAAATAACAGCATTATCATAAGTTCATCAACATCTTAACTTTAGATTATGTTTTACTTATGCATGCGACAAAACAAAAGACATGTTTCTCACTAAAAATGCTACAATTACGATGAAACACAACCATGAAAAGTCACACACGAGGGAAAATAACGTAAGTTTTTGAATATATCCAGCCAAGGATGTTCTTTTTCATGGGTTAATACAAAAATCTTCATCTTAATAAAGTCAAGAAGTTTCAGGACCCTTCATTAAGAACTTTTCAAAAAAATTTAAAAACCAGAAAGAAGGCTATCATTGGCTATGCCAAAGATGTGATACTCTTCACGCTCCTCCGGGTTGCATCCAACTTTCCTTTCTTAGCATCACTATATTCTCTCTGTTACAGTTTGAGTATCAACAAAGAACACATTTTGAGTATCAACAAAGAACACAGTTTGAGTGGCATTGTACTTTTATTGTACTTATACTCTTTATATAATGTGAGTTTGTATGCTGGTAACCCTAGGATCATAAAATGTACACGGCTGATGGATATGGAACAGAAACTTATAGTGTTCAAAATTCAGTTTAATAAGTCAAAAAAAAACCTTTTTTCAAATAAGAATATTAATTGAAGAGGGGGTTTGTATGGGAGGTATCCCTCTGGTAATTCTAATATCATGAAATTTACATGGTTGATGGATATAGATCAGAACCTTATAGTATCCAAATTTCAGTTCGATACGTCAAAAAAAAAAAAAAATTTCTATTAAGAACTTTACTTTAAAGGGGAGTTTGTATGGGAGGTACCCCTCCTGGTAATCCTAGGATCATGAAATTTACATGGTTGATGGATATAGATCAGAAACTTATAGTATCCAAATTTAAGTTCGATACGTCAAAAAACAAAAAAGTTTTTCTGATAAGAACTTTAATTTGAAGGGGGGTTTGTATTTTATTTATTTAATTTAATTATGACAAAATACTGTCAACAAAGAACATTAAAAATACTTAAAATAAACTAATTAAGCAAAAAGAAAGTAGATCTGTCTCTGACCCGGTGGGGGAAATTTATTTGCTAAATAGCTAGCTATGCCCCTATTCACAGCATGTGTGGTCAGAAAAGTCATAAACATGCATTTTGCGCAGTTAAGCTGAAGAAGATTGCATGAACACCATGAATGCAGTGATGTTAGATCATCTTGCAATCTGACTTGCGAAAGGATGTCATTAAATGAGAGGCATAGTTTGACATCATCAGCATACATCAGAACACGAGAGTAATTCAAGCATGAAGGAAGATCGTTTATAAAAAGGATAAACAGTAATGGGCCAAGATGACTTCCTTGAGGAACACCAGAAGTGACATCAACCGGACAAGAAAGAGTGGATTTAAATAACACTCGCTGAACTCTACTTCTTAAATATGAAGAAATCCAACAAAGAAGATCATGCGGGAAACCTAAAAGGTCTAGCTTAAGTAAAAGCAAATCATGATTAACGGAATCAAACGCTTTGCTGAAGTCAGTATAAATAACATCAGTTTGACATTTTTCGTTAAAACCAAGATTTACTAAAAATGTGAATTCAAGCAAGTTAGTAGTTGGTGATCTATTCTTCATAAAACCATGTTGACACGGAGAAATAATAGATTTGCAGTAGTGATAAAGGGTAGAAGTGAGCATTTTTTCAAACAACTTTGGGACTGCAGAAAGTTTGGCAATACCTCTATAATTAGATATGTCAGCTTTGTTACCTTTTTTATGTAACGGAACAATAAAGGATTCCTTCCAGATAGCAGGAAAAGATGCGCTCTGAAGTGATAAATTGAAAAGTTTTAGAAGCGGCTTACACAGAGATTCCGCACAGTGCTTAAGCAGACAACTAGGTATTTTGTCTGGACCGGGTGAGAAAGTGGGTTTCAACAGTTTCAAATTTAAAAGAAGACTCTCCTCACTAATTTCAGGAGTTACAATTTGGTTACAATGGAAAGTGGAATATGGATAAAAGTTGCCAACATATGGTTTAGAGGAATAAGTGGATTGAAAGAATTTTGCGAACAGGTCTGCAATACCTAAATCGCTATGGGCTTGTTCGTTAACTAGATACATGGATGAGGGAAATAAAGAAGACTTGCGCTTTGAGTTAACAAAGTTATAAAACTGCTTAGGATCACGCGAAAATTGCAATCTACAACGTGAGAGATAGTTCTTATAACAAAGGTTATTTAATGAAAGAAAATTAGCCCGAGCTACACAAAAGTTAGCAAAAGCAATAGAAGAGCCAGTACTCTTAAATTTTTTATATAACCTTGACTTTATGTTTTTTTAGGTTTGAAAGCCTTCTTGTAAACCAAGGTGGTTTATATGTAACTAACGAATCTACAATATGCGGGACATTGGCAACGAAAATATTGTATACCGTTGAATAAAATAAATTAATAGCAGTAGTCATATCACTACAATTGACTAAAAAATACCAATCAATTCCAAGAAAGATTGCATTTAGTTGTGCAAAGTTAACATTGCGAAAACAAAACCGACGTTTGCATCTAGATGTGGGGGCTGAAGCAGGACAGGTTACAGAATGCAAAATTTCTAATGTTGGATGGTAGGTGTCCTCAGGAAGACATAATGGTTGAGATCTTGACACAGAAATTCCAGTGAAGTTATTACTGAACACAAGATCAAGTGATCTATTCAAAAAATTTACTACAGAGTTCATTTGAAACAAGGAGAGGTCAAACATGGTGCCCATGAAATCATGATGTGCTGAAGGAACTAGATAACCCGATGTGGAAAAGGACCATGAAATGAGTGGGAGGTTGAAATCGCCTAGAACGATAAAAGAGTCACGGTCACGAAGAATGTTATTAACTTTGTCAATAGCACTGGCATGACTTAAATAAATTTCCGAAATGGAATTAGGCGGAATATAGGAACATGATATAAAAATAGATTCATGAGATAAAACTAACTTCACACAAATAAACTCTATGTTGGTTGGAAAATTCAGATCGACAAGTTCCGATCGTAAGTGTGAAGTAACAGCGATGAGCACACCACCACCGCGGCAAATAGGGCGATCGGTTCTATATGTAACAAAATTTGAACAAAAATGTCATTACTAAGTACATCCGAGTTCAGCCATGTCTCAGAAAACACTATAACGTCAGTTACAAAGGAGAAACTATCCCTATACAAAACGTCAAGTTTACTAAGGAGACCCCTAACATTCTGATAATGAATAAAAAGAGTTTCAGAAGGCAAAATTATTTTTTTGAGATTGTACTTGGTGAAGATGAACTAGTGGAGAGCACATTAACAGATGGCCGATGATTTTTACGACGCGGTTTAAATTCATGGACAACGGCGTGCTCAGGTCAAAATTTTGCATCACAAACAATAGGAAAAATGCTGTCAGGAACATTTATTTTGAAGGAAGCAATATCACGTGGATTAGAAAAATTGAACTTTTGAATAGATGCCTTAACCTTTACTTTGGCTGCTATATAAGAAACAACATCATCACTGGATGTGTTAGCTGACAATCTAGAAATGAAAACATGTCTCCGTGGAGCAACAACAGTGAGGACAGGAGGGGAATTGGAAACTACAGGTGGAATGACACAAGTTATGTCGGGTGTTGGAATAACAACAGGTGAAGCGTTCTGTACCTGTGGAGGCACTGAGAGTGATGGGGCTGAGGACAAAGATAAGTGATTGGAAGAATGACGTGGAGATTCAGGAAATGAAAGGGAAGGCACAAAGGGCAATGATAATTGTAGATTAGGAGGGGGATTTGGGACTAGTAAAGTATTAGTAGACCGAGGTGAGTTTGAAGGCATGGAAGAATGGATGAAAGGAGGCGTGGGGGGAGGCATAGAAGGTTGTATGGAAGAAGGCATGGAAGAAGAAACTGAGAGTGGATTACTATTGGGGATAAGACAGGGTGAAAGGGAAAGCAAAGGAAGTTCAAAATCATAATTCCCAAGAAGATCAGCTGAATTATCAAAAGCAGAAGACAATTGAGAAGAAAGACTTTTAAGCATTAAGAACTGGTTCCGCACCCGCCGGTACATACCTGAAAAATCTGATTGTCTTTTATAACAATCTGGACAAGACCATCTGGTACCACCACAGGCAGACTTATTTCCATATAGCCTGTCATGGTCCCTTCCGGTCAAGCCAGCACATTTTAAATGAGCAATATTATTGCACATCCAACATGTGACTGCACAATTTTTTTCCGAATCAAAACAGTCCTTAATAGCGCATGAACCATTGCAGCAGTGCATGATTGAAAAAAAAAAAGTTTAAAATAGTAATAAATAGGAAATCAAAAAAAAAAAAATTGTTTTCATAAAAATCCCACTGGGGCATAAAAGTGAAAAAGGCGTTGAAATTCCTATTGGGATTTATACCCAAAGAAAAAAAAAATAACGGACAACGTTATGAACAAACAAACAAACAAGTAAATAGGTGATGCTGTTTATGAAAAGATAAACACACAAACAAACGTGTTACAAAATGCGAGAGGGATATGCTAATTATGCAAAAACAATGCAGTTGCACTTGATAAGATGCTTAAGAGCAAAGAAAAAAGAAATAAAAAAAAGAAAAAACTTACAAAAACAAAACAAAAGCACCAAATCAAATTTATAATTAATTTTGCAAAATACACTTTTGTACACAACTAAATAAGCAAAACACGATCAAATGAATATTACCTTATATAAAGTATTATAAATTCAAAAATTAAAAACAATAAAAGATTGAAAAAAGTAAGATCAAACAAATAATATCACAGAGTAACAAAAAGCACGTCACGCTCACAAGAGAGTTGTTCTGACATGGGAACTAATGTCTATTTTGTCTTTTTTGGGAACTAATACCACTTTAGCTATTTTCCATTTCTTGGGGAAATAGGAATTATTCAGTAGATTGTTGAATATCGTGCAGTATTCTGTAATTACTCTGTCTGGAAGATATTCAATGGATGTCTTGTTTCGGAGCCTCGAGAATATATATTTTAGTTGTGTTTTTATAACGAAGTAATCTTCTGTTTGACTTTCATCAAAGTTGTCTGCAGTTTTGAAATTTCTAAATGTGGTTTTTGAGTGTTGGTTGTTTTCGAATTGATTTTTAAGTCCTTAAAAACTATTAAAATAATCTTCAACACGTAGATGAGTGTTGTTATCAGTAGCAATCTCTTTAGGAGTGTGATCTGATTCTATGTAAGACCCTATTAAGTTTAAGATGTTTCCTCGATCTCTGACTATAAGGTAATTTGAGTCGTCAATTTCGATGTTCTCACTAGAAATACCAGCAGCATTTATGAGGCTTGGATCGGACAAGGGGATTTTTATTAAGTTAAGCTCTTGAGTTTTCCTTCATGAAATTCTTTTTAATTTGTTGAAACATGTATTGAGAATCTTTGGGATTAACTTTCGTAAGCAAACTCTCATAACACTTACTTACTTCAAAAACAAGATTATATTTTATAAGTTTTTAACAAGTTTCAGTTTGATTTTCTGTAGATTGACCTGTTGCTCAGGAAGTACCTGTCTATTGTGTCTTTTAATGATTTGACTTTTCTCTTCAATTAATCTTTATAGCGTGAAGCTTTTTCAAATTATTTTGGTTTTTAACTTTAGGAACAGTTAGTTGTATGGCTTTCGAGAGTATTTTGTCAGTGTTTTGTATATGTAAATCTAATTGAGGTCTCTGTTATTAGGAACGGTTGTTTCGTTTCTTATGAATTGTTCTGTTTTGTTTTTGAAATTTTAGCAGTTTGTTTTCCAAAAGTTGTACTTGATAACGGTTTTTTCTTTGCGAACATCAAAAGGAATAAATTCACGAGTTTTATAAATTATCATTTGTATGGCATGGTGGTCACTGTCATACTCGAGGTTCCGAAGGCAATTGATAGGACGGTGCAGTAGAAGCGTATAATTTGCATCTACGAGGACAGTTCATTAAGTACCCGTGTTAGAAATGAAGACACCATTTTTTTAAAAATTTTTTTTTTAATTTTTCAACATAGTCCATTTTTAGAAAGATAGACTTCTACTAACGTTCCGGCCATTATATAACCCCTCCAAAAAAATAGGATTTGTCGAACTCTCCAAAATACGTCTCTGTTTTGGGGATGACTTCCTCGTTTGAGCTAAATGTTTTTCCCGCGAGCCATTTCTTCATGTTAGGGAACAAGAACAAATCGCAGGGAGCCAGATCGGGTGAATATGGGGGGTGCGGCAGCGATTCATAACGCAATTCATGCAGTTTGGCGGAGACAACACAAGATGAATGTGCTGGTACGTTATCGTGATGAAACAAAACGTTTTTTTTTCTCCAAATGCGGTCGTGTCTCCTTTAATTTATTGTCGAAGCGGTCCATTAAAGCACTGTAGTATTGTCCAGTAATCGTTCCTCCTTTTTCTAAAAAAATCCATGAGGATGACGCCCTTCGCATCCCGATGATGGGACCGTCTTCGCCTTCTTTGGTGCAGATTCACCGGGAGAAATCCATTGTTTTGATTGTTGCTTAGTTTCTGGTGTGTAATAATGAATCCAGGTTTCATCAACGGTGACAACTCGACGCAAAAAGTCTTTCGGATCTCGCTTAAATTGCCCCAAACACTGCTTCGAAGATAACAGCCGCATCCGCTTGTTGTCCAGCGTAAGCAATCGCGGCACCCATCGGGCCGACAATTTTTTCAACGCCAACTTATCATGTAAAATATTAATTGCCATTCCGGTCGACACACATACGGCCTTTGCTACTTCGCGCACTTTCGTTGTTCGATCAGCGAGAATCATGTAGTGGACTTTTTCAATAATTTCCTCGGTAACCACTTCTGCCGGGCGTTTAAAAATGGATGTTTGCCCACGTTTAAATTCGTTGAACCCACATCTAACAGTAGTCATAGATGATGATGTGTCCCCGTAAACAGTACCCAACTTTGCTTTTATCTTTTCGCATTTTTTCCTATCCAAAAACAAAAAGCGAATTACTAAACGATACTGCTCTTTTTCCATCTTAGCGAAAATCAGGAAACACGTCTGACTCGGATGGCTGGGGTAACATAATGAAAACTTTAAGTAAAATTTTAAAATAAATACAAAACACACAGAAAATGGTACTTGCAAAACAACTGGATTTTTTAAATTCCACACCACAATTAAAAAATATTCTAATACGCAAAATTATTGTTAAAACCTTCATGTTTAATATCCATTTTACATTTGTTAAGCACCTTGCTATTTCCATGAATTGACTTGATACTGGGGAGATAACCCTCAGTTCCCCTTACGGCTTAATATAATTTTTGGACGCCCCCGTGTCCACAAGTAACTTTATCTCCCTATTTGCTTCACCTATGGTTCGGCTGATCCATGGAAGCACACCTAAAAAGTTAAGGGTCTCATTATGATCGCTGCGCGTATCGGCCTCTATAATATCCTGTGCCTCGTTCTCTGCTTCAACCTCATAGTCCCGAAGAGCCTCCACCGGACTCTACTGTACATGATTTACAGTGTTCCTGTCCACGCTTGTGTGTTGCCTATATTGCTGTCCAGGGTAGGTTTTACCACTAACAGTCCTCCTATATTGCTGAGTCTGTACGCTCTGTTGCCTATATTGGCCCGAGCCATTTTGTCTGTGAGCACTAGGGTGTCTCACCTGTAATGTTGACGAGTCATTCTCCAATGGCTCTCCCTGTTTATTGAATCTAGTAAACTTTTTCTTGCCTAAATGCGAGTAACCCTCTGCCTTCTGTAGAGAGGCCTGTTTCTGAGCCTTTATTTCTTCAGCACGTATTGCATAATGCATAACAAAACTGTAGCGCACCCTATTTGCCTCACCTCCTGCGCAAGCGCGAGTGCCGATGGAAGGCTACTAATCCTGGCTGAGAAAAGGATATCACTTAACGGTCTCTTAAGTCCTGATACAAACACTCGCAACAGTAGGGTCATAAGTCATTACTGTTTTATTTACAAGCGAGGCCAATTTCTTTTCAACCTCCTCGTAATATTCTATTACCGACATGCTTCCTGTCTAAGAGTTGAGAGCTCCTGTTCAACAAGATGGGCAGGTAGTTTATCAACGTATGTGAAATCGGGCCTATCTATTATTGCCCTAAAATTAAGTGGGGTATTAAAAGATCCAAGTACTGCATCTGCGGTCCGGTAACCTTGTTTCTTATTATGTTTACCGCCTGGTAGTAAACAGAACTACCTCCGTAATTCTGGTAAAGTCTGTAGGCATTGTGTGCGGCTTTGCGCCAAGACACATATTTATCCTGTTTTCCAGTAAACTCAGGCAAGATCTTCACCAAATCGAGTGACTCTTCACATGCCACACCATTTACAATGGTGACCTCCCTGTACTCTTCTGCAGTGGAGTGTCTTAGATCCTCTAGCTGTCTTGAGAGTTTGTCTAATTTTCCGTCGAAACTTTCCTGTTGCTTCTTAAGTGCGGCCACCACTGCTGTCTTAATTATTGCAGTAATTGCCCCCGTATCTATCATTTTACTGTCTTTTTTTTTGAGTTCGACAAAAATTTGGTTCAACTCTAACTCCTCCTCAGGCATGAGTACCACTGATTGTTTTAACAAAATGAAACGTACAATATTATTTATTTAATGTTATAAAAATAACATCGATGATTTTTCCAAAGGGTTAAGATTCCTTCAACGGATCAAAATCCAAAATTTTTGTCAGCCCAATATCACCCGAAAAAAAAGGTATTTACTTATTGGATCCTGTTGAACAGGTTAGGATTCAAAATGCACAGCGCAATGTCATGCAGAAAAAAAACTCATACAATGGAATGACCAAAAGGTATTTATTTAATAATTGCTGTCAAAATTTCCTCAACAGATCAAGATTTAGAATTTCTGAGCACAAAAGTACTCAGAAGAGACACCTTATACGATTGGCTAAAATCCAAATTGTTGTCACTACAATATCAATTGGGATAGGTATTTACTTATTAGATCCTAGTAAAATTCAACAGGTCAGAATTCAGAATTCATTGCACAATGTCAACTAGAAAAATTCATAGAATGAAATGAATAAAATTCAAAATTCACGAACACAATATCAACCAAAAAAATAATTTTATACAGCTGATAAAATCTCACAATTTTGTCAGCGCAATATCACTTCAGAAAATGGTCACTCTTCCACCCATACCAATTTTAATTTTACAATCAATTTGATTTCTCTTGTACTTTAATAAGCAATTCACTTACATGATTTTATTGCAGCTGCTGATGATGATATTGATGAAAATTTATTGTTGCTACTGCGTCGATGCTGACACCGGCGCTGCTGCCACTGCTGTTGATGTTAATGTAACGTTGTTACTGCGTCGATGCTGACGCTGAGGATGCTGCCACTGCTGTTGATCTTAATGTTGATGACGTCGTTGCATCGATGCTGACGCCGGTGCTGCTGCTACTGCTGCTGATGCTAATGTTGATGATATGACTTTATTGCTGCTCCTGATGATGATATTGATGATAATTTAATGTTGTTACTGCGTCAATGCTGACGCTGGCGCTGCTGCCACTGCCGTTGATGTTAATGTAATGTTGTTACTGCATCAATGCTGACGCCTGCGCTGCTACTGCTGTCGATGTTAATGTAGTGTTGTTAATACGTCGATGCTCACTCTGATGATGCTGCCACTGCTGTTGATGACAATCTAATGTCGCTGATGCATCGTCGCTGACGCTGGTGCCACTGCCGTTGATGATAAGGTTAATGCTGACGCGGCTTTTGTGCCGATGACTTCGCTGCCTATAGCACAATCGTGCTATAGTGACTTTTTCTAAAACTGGAGGGTCCCTGGTGTTGGGAATCGCAGTTTTTTTTTTTTTTATGATGACTTTGATTTTTTCTTTTTGTTTCAAAGTCCTTTGGCTTATTAAATAAACTAACTGGAGGGTCCCTGGTGTTGGGAATTGCAGTTTTCTTGTATTTATTTGATTGTGTTAATGTTTTAGACTTTTTTGTATTGCTAATCTTCTTTTATCAATATGATTTTTTTGAAAAAATATTTTCTTCTTTTTGCAAATTTTCACTAAAGTGGAGTTGTTAACATTAAGATAATAGAAATATTACTATTATTTTTTGTAAGATTATAAAACATTTCTTTTACTTTAAAATTTATTATTTCGATATAATGATGAACCACGTTGGGCGCTAATTAACTTTTTTATTCACTGCTTTAATGTCTCTGTTACAATACATGCGCCTTGCGCCACACCAGAAACAAGAATGATCTTCACGTCGACAAACTCATCTTAGGAAATCATTCTCACCAACACATTCCTAACCCAAGCCGGCCGCTTCACCAACACATATCATCTTAACCAATCATAATCAGCCACGTCGACATTCTAGTGCTAACAAATCAACAATCCAGTGTTAAGCTATAATCACTCAACAATGTAGTGTTGACTAATGAGCACCATCATGTATGAGTGGGATGTCACTTATGGCAAGCAGACCCTGTTAGGATAACTTATATATATATCTTTTTTTTTTTTTTTTTTTTGTCATAGAGGGAGTCTTCCTAAGATACCGCCATATTACTGACTGCATGCACGATTCATATAGTCCGCTAGGTACACCTCATTCGGGACCACGCCCAGGTAATATTATCATGTTACTCCAAACTCGCATAACAATACGCCTACGTACTAAGCCCTTAACCCCGTCACCTATAGCTTTTAGATACCCCGCGGAACTAACGTTAGGCATTACATCGCAGGGCAAAGCTTAGCCTTTTGGCTACTTGGCTCACATCACCTCATTCACGGCTCTATTGCTACTTCTCTGGCGCTCTTCCCTTCTCAATTCTTGAAGTACCATTGCAGTCAGGTCCTTCACCATACCCCACACTTACATCGATTGCAGCATATGATTGATTATGTTTTCTGGAGTTAGTCGATCTGCGAAACTGTCCGAAAAGCACTGGCAACTCTAATGGCACTTAGCCGAAACACCGATCTTTCCATTTTGGAATATGGCTTCAGCATTAGTGCAAGTCCCTATACAGGCACAGCGTACATCACGATTGATTGGCTAACCTTTGCCAGGAGCTCCCTTCTTCTCTGTCTTGGCTCTGCTATGTTAGCCATTATCCTGGATAGGGCCGCGTTAACACGTGTAGCTTTCCCACATACTTTTTCGATATGTGTTTTGTACTTGAATCTCGTGTCTACTATCACGCCAAGGTATTTCAACGATGCTTGCGTCGTAATGGTATACCCATGATATACCCATATTAAGAGAAATATTCTCAACTTTTTTCCTGCAGGTAATAAGCACCGCTTCTGTCTTGTGCCCTGCGAGCTGGAGCTTAGCCGTCATTAGCCAGTTTTTTATTTTAATTGTCGTTTCTCTACATAAATTCTGGATTTGATGTAGTTCCTTCACCACTATCGTCACCGCGATATCATCAAAATATCCAATTATTTGCACTTCCTTTGGAACATGGAGACGCAATATTCCATCGTAGAGTACATTTCATAGGATTGGACCCAGGACTGAGCCTTGTGGTACTCCACGAGTCACCTCTTAGCTTTAAGAACCTTTATTCGTATCATAAAGCAACAGCCGTTCGGACAGATAGCTCCTTACGATCTTCTGAAGGTACTCAGGTATATTTTTTGCCTCTAACGCTCGCATAATATGAGGCCAGTACGCTGAGTTAAACGCCTTTTTGACATCAAGAGTAATAACTGCGCAGTACTCTTTTGTGCCATACATCCATCTCGTTCCCTCAATAGCTCTAGCTATATCTGTGAGTTTTTGGATGGCATTGATTGTTAAACGCTTCTTGCGGAAACCATATTGGTTGTCGGATAGACCATAAGTTTCTTCTTCTTGGTTCACCTGCCGATTGGTTTGGCTTCTGTAACAGAACCAGCCGTATTCCTTTCCCGTATTTGTGCAGGAAATTGGACAGGACGGCGCTTGATCTTTGCCACCTCTGATCTTTGTCATAACTAGCTTGTATGCTTCACTCCAAGGATTTTCATTTACAGAGCTCCTTAAAACTGGAAGATTTACTAGTTTTAATAGCTTTTTTAAGATCTCTACATTTGTTCTTAAAAACGTCGCGTAGTCGTGCATTATCCACAGTACCTATGCTCCTCTGGTACCGCCGACTCACTTTGTGGCACTCACTTCTCACTAAATCAATCTCACAGTTCCACCAATATATTGACTTCCTATGGCAGTTTTGTTTTTTCCTAGTCATAGTGGTATCGCAGACTTTACTAATATGTTGGACTAATATGTTTGCTTGCTGATTTATATTATCCACAATAGCATGATTGTCTTCCAGCATAAGTTTAAATAGCTCTTCATCCAGTTTACACTGCTTCTTTGGCTTTGCATGTGATTACCAACATTAATCATTATAGCCACATGATCACCATGTGTATACATGTCGCTCATCCGCCAATCCGTTGCACGAACCAGGGCTCTGCTGGCAAAGGTTATGTCAATGATGGAGACACGGCCACTTTTTTTTGTGACATCTGAGAGAGCTTGAATTTTTATATTGCTCACAAATTATTGCAACCTCGACCTTCTCTTCGTGCACAGTCTGTGTTAAAAGATCTTGTGCGGCTTCACAGTGGTTCAAATTTATTTGTAATAGCTTCATTTTTGGGCTTTTTTGCATTCTGCTACATACATGAGACATTTTCGACTACCTATCTGGTGATCAGTGTTCGTTATCCCAATATTTTTATAGGCATTGCAGAAAGGTTTCTTAACACATATTCTCGCAAGTTGACCCTTCTCTCCACATTTAATGCAGCATTGACTCCTGTCTTCAGAATTATTGCACGATCTTGCCATGTGCCCATACTCTTAGCATCTGAAGCACTTTCTAAGGTTTTGTTTTTCTCTAATTCTACACTGTACCCATCCAATTTTAAGCTTTTGTGCAGCTAGTAGATACCTTGCGTCTTGCACCGGCAAGTTCACCACAGCTGTTTGGCTACCTGCGGTCGCAGCTTTGACGCGTATGATTGCGCTTTCACAGAACAGACTCAGCTCTTTAATCTGATTGCGGTAAGCTATATCTTCTTTTGTTGTGACTTCATCAATATCCCGGGCTTCCTCTGTTGGCTCTTGCGTTAGTGTCCTTATTTGCGCCTGGTCTCCTAACACTTTGCATATTACCTCTTTGTACACATTGGTGTTACCCGTTTGTAATCCCTTCAACTCAATCAACATCTCTCCCTTAGCTATCTTCCTAATTCTTAAGACATTTTTACCAAGCTCTTGGAGGGTTTCATCATTTTTGACTGTTCTTAGCATATTGCTATAAGACAAGTCTCCAGTTTTTGCAATAACTATGGCATCAGCTCGCAAAATTGGTTTGGGATTGGTATTCTTCTTGGTTTTCTTATCATGTACTTCACTTTTAGCACTGCCATCTCGTGCCTTTTCCTTGCCGTTTTAGGGGTATTTTCGTCATTTCCCGATTTAACTACCGCTTTTCTAATCACTTCTTCATGAGATGTTTTGTTCTTTTTAGGTGGCGTTTTACGACTCGTTAATTTATCATCACGTAGCCTTTTCGGTGTTTCTACTACCGTTCTTTGTTGGTATTGAGTACTTCTAATAGTCTCCTTTTGGGTATTAAAATCTTCTTTCGCACTTGCGTGAAGCTTCGATATTGTGCTAAGGAGGTCTCTCATGGAATTATTGATAGAGCGCTGTGGTAGGTGCATCATATCAGTTAATTTTTTGATAACTTCTCCTAATTCAGACATATGACCTTGCTGTGATTGCACTGTTTCCACCAATGGCGTGTCTTCTTGTAGCGCGGGTGGTGACGACCTTGCTCGTATTGGTCTCTCCGTAGATGGCACTTTTAAAGGAGATCTATTCAGCCTCGAAACTCGTCTAAAGTGGTCCAATTCTGCACATATGTTCGCACCTGCAGTTTTATCTGGCACGGTAACCAAATGCTCCACAATCGCAGCATTACAGTCGTCACCGTCATTTTGTCTCCTATTATTCTCTTCATGTTTTTGGTAAGCTTAATTTAGGGGCGGCTTCTACTCGCCTCGTCACGAGAATTTCACTAGAATGTAACCTTTTCAGCTACCCCCTCCGTTCTCGCCACTGTATGTGTATAGATATGTATGTAGGTGATTAAAATTTTTGTATTATGCTTTTCTGCAAGTATAATCTGTACAGAGTTATCAGGTCGTATATAAGGCCCCTTTTCGGTAAAGTAATGAAAACATAAATTACTCAAAGAAAATAAATTGCGTGTATGACGCCTATTTTTCCAACGATCAGCTGTTCTTCTCGCTCACACTTTTAAGTGCAGGTGAATTTTCACTTCTTGTTAAAAAGGGGACTCCTTTTCTAAGAAAACGAACAAACAAAAGCACAAAACAGCCGCAGGTACCACAAACACGGCTTCAGACGCACTCGGCTATAACAGGTCATAGTCTTTGGTTGTTGTACACAAAACCAAACAGCTGCAACAACAATACTAACAAAGCATCAACAACACTAGCAAAGTCGTAGCCTTTGGTTCGATCAGTGAGTGACCCGCGCACTTCCCTTTTCCATAGACGCTCGCTTGGTCATTCGGCCACTTGTTCGTACGTTCTTTCGTAAAGTAAACACACATCGTCACACTTTGATTTTCGTCACATTTCATTTTCATATTTATTGGATTTACTCCCCTTCGCTGAAGAAGTTTCATTTCAAAAAAATCAATTTGTGTGATTTTTCACACAAGGAGCAGTCGAAGGTTAATCATGAAATAATTTTTTTTTTTTATTACTTTTTTCTTTATTTATTGGATCTTCTCTTTCTTTAGAGACTAACAATAAGTAATAGAATCTTAACCTTATTTCTTCTTTATTACTTTTACTTCACCTCCAGTTGGAGGGAATGTATGTACTAAGTGCCCTTATAATTGAAGTTGGGCTGGTAGGTCATTTCTCCTAAGTCGTATCTGTGACCTTAGTCGAGTGAGTGCTTTTGCTAATGGATTCCGGTGCGTGTTTAGTTTCTCAGCATAAGTAAGCTTTATTTTGCCCATTTCATTTTTTACTGTTGGTATATTAAGATCTATTTGTAATCGCTCGTTTTTAAAAAAACCAAGGGGCTCCAGTTATAGTTCTTAATATTTTTGATTGTGCTCTTTGAATAACGTCCAGATTAGAGGCGCTTGCATTACCCCATAGCTGAGAACCATAGGACCAGATTGGCTTCAATGTGTTTTCGCCAAGTAAGTCTTCTGTCAAGTTGGACTCCGAGGTACACAACGTTATCTACTTGTGGAATCAAAGTATTGTTTAGAGTTAGCGGAGGGCAAGTGCTTCTGTTAAGTGTGAAGGTAATGTGTTTGCTCTTTTGCTCATTCACTTTTATGCGCCAGTTGGCTAACCACTCTTCGACGTGTGATAAATAGCTTGCCAAAACTGTTGTTGCATGCATCGTACAACGAGATCTACTTAATATTGCGGTATCATCTGCAAAAGTAGATAGTGTGATTTGAGTGTCCGTTGGTATGTCGGATGTGTACAACACATATAGAAACGTCTCAAGAACGCTTCCTTGTGGAACTCCGGCTCTAATTTCGTAGTTTCGTGTTGTGTACTCATTTTGTCGCACAGCAAACAATCTGTTGCTGACATAACTCTCAAGGACTTTGTGAGACTTTTTTGGAAGGAACATTTTTATTTTATGTATAAGGCCGTCCAACCAGACTTTATCAAATGCCTGGGCAACATCGAGAAAAAAAGCAAAGCAGTATTCGCGGTGTTCAAATGCTGTACGAATCTCAGAAGTTATGCGGTTTACTTGCTCGATGGTGCTGTGCCCTTTGCGAAATCCAAATTGATGAGAGGGTATAATGTCTAGCACGTGTCTATTGATTTTTCAAGCAGTGTTTCTTCAAAGAGTTTTGATAGATACGGCAGCAAGCTTATTGGTCTGTAAGATGAAGCTTGCGACTTGTCCTTCCCTGGTTTGGGGATCATTATAATGATCGATTTCTTCCATTGTGTTGGAAAGTACCCACACTGCAACATCGCATTAAAGACTCTGGTGATATATTTTATTGCAGGACCCGGTAGCTCCATTAGCATTTTGGGCGTGATTTGGTCGTGCCCTGGCGCCTTTTTTGGGTTTAAATGCTCTGCAATGACTTTTTTTGTATCAAATGGATGAATTCTGTTGGGAGAGGTTTCAAGATACAACTGATCGGAAGGTAGCATGAAACTATTAGTTGGTGGGTTTGGTTGGAAGACATCTGAAAGGTGCAGTGCAAAAGTTTTTGCTTTCACTTCGTCACTCCTTGCCCATTTACCATTTTTACCCCTTATCGTCGTGTCAACATTAACTGGCGGTTTTATGCATTTTTGGGCCCTCCACAAAGGAAATTTTGAGCTTGTAGGTGATAAGTTGGCTATATATTGACGCTGGGCGAGCTGATCCTCATATTTTAAGGCTTTGCTAAGTTCACGAGTTGCAACTCTTAAGCGATGTTTCGCGTCAGGAGACCTTACGTTTCGCCATTCCCTTCATAGGCGACGCTTCTTTGCGACAAGACTATCTATGTGCCTATTGGTTATGTTGTGATTATAGCATATCAGGGCTGGTGGTACATGAGGAGTTGCATGATGGGCTGCCTCAGTAAGAATGGAACTTAGGTTATCGACGGATTTTTCAATATCATACACGTTGTTTATCATTGGGCTCAGCTCGATATGAGTACTAATGTATTTCCTGTATTTAAGCCAGTTGGTCTTACTGGAAGTTAGTTGCAAGGGGTACTCTTTGATTTGAGGGTACTCTAGTAAGCTGAAGAAGATTGGAGAGTGGTCCGACGACAAATCTGCAAGAGCTTCTGCTGTTACTAAGCTGCTAGGAATCCTTCTGGCAATTGCGATGTCTATCAAATCCGGTACGGTTTTTAGGATCTGCTGGCCAGGATGTAGGCTTACCCGGGGGACATAGTTTAGTTTGTTATGTGTACAAATAAGCGTGTTGTACAATTTCTTTCCCTTGAGGTTTGCCAGTCAGAAACCCCAATGCGGGTGTTTTGCATTATAGTCACCAGCGGCAAGGAAGCGATCTCCTAGGGAGTTGAATAGCTGCATGAATTGTGCCTCTGTTATAGCAAAACGTGGAGGACAATAAACTGCCGACAGTACAATATCTCCCGTTTTGATTATAGACGTATTGATGTAGCTTGCATTTGTTTTGCCGCAATTCCTACCAACGGGTAGTGCTTAATACGGTTTTTGATCAGAACACCAGTTCCACCGTGCGCTTTTCCATCCGGTTGATTCGTGTTATAGAAGACATACCCTGGTACTTGAAAATTATTTTTGTCCGTAAGATGGGTTTCAGCAAGGAGCATAACATCAATATTCCTGTCCTTTAGAAATTTCAAAACTACTAATTTATGTCGAGAGATTCCATTTGAATTCCAGAGACAAATGTTTAACAAACCCATTGATAGTCTATTTTGATCGTTGCCCAGTGAGCATTTGAAGCAGTTCGTTTTGATTCAGCATTAATTCTTGCATTGTACTCTGCATAAATGTCATGAAGTTCATCATGCTTTGCTGCATTGACATTATCATTGCTTTGATGTTTTTGTCGAACCTTGAGTGTTTTCGGGCGTAATATTTTGTTGATGTTGCTCACCTGTGGGAGCTGTGCGAATAGACTGAGCTAATATACCATCACGTGAGGGGAGAGTATCTTTCCCAATCAAGGGTCCAGTTTTCAAGGCATTAGCAAAGAATACCCCGGGGACAGCATTGCCGTACGGTTGTGCTGCTTTACTAGGTCGAGGACCAGTACTCGTCGTCCTATTGTTCAGCTGACTTTTCAGGTTTTTTAATACTATACAACCTCTACAGTTTGCGGTGTGGTTTCCACCGCAGTTGCTGCATTTCTTCATTTTTGGACCCATTTTATCTTTGTTACAAGTGGTGGAATTGTGCAGTTCAACGCAGGCGACACATACAGAATGTAGCGTGCAGTACGCTCTTGTGTGCAAACTCCTGGCAGTTAGTACATTGCACAGAAGTGTTACGCTTGTGCGGCTCCTCCACAGTAATTGTACGATGTCACAAGTTATGTAGATTGTAAATAGGATGAACTGCATTTTTCTTCAGTGGCATGCTTTCTGGCTCAAGTTCAACTTTAAACATGGGCTGCGGTACTTTTTGCCTGTTGATGATGTTTATCACCACTTTTGGTTTAAACTTTTTTTTCTAGTAGTGCACTCTTTATTTCGTTGGTATCTACATTAGCTTCGATGCCTTTGATGACAACTTGCAGGCCCTTCGAACTTTTCATAAAATTCTCTTCATTGTAGATCTGCAGTTTAGTTTCTGCTATATTTCCCTTTTTAAGAGGTATTATGTGAAAACTGTCATTGCCGATGAGTTGAGTAATCTTTCGTACGAGAACACTCGGGCTTTCTTCTCGTATGTATATTGGAGGTGGTTTGAACTTTTTGACTTTCAGTGTGCCTTGCTCAGAATTTTTGGTATGGATATCTGAGTTTCCACTTAGCAAATGGAACTTATTTGTACTGAGTAGATTCTCTGCTTTGCTTGTTTCACTGACGCGGTTTATTTTAGCTTTGTTCTCAGCCTTTGCGTTTTGCGGGCTGAGCTTACGCTTTATTTGGACATATCGATCGATCCCAATTTGCACTGCCGGTTTGATTTTTGGAGTTTCCTCTATCTGTCGCTGACCACTTTTTAATGCATTTGCCTCAGAATTTGGCAGACTTTCGATAGGAGTATCATTTGATGCTAGGTTAGACGATATGCTGAAGGGGTGAGAGATCGCAGATTCGGCGCTCCAAGTCATGCTTGCCATAGTACCTAATGAAAAGCTTGCGGTACTCGTTATAGCGGAGTTAGTAGTTGTTGTTGTAGTTGTACTTGTTTGTGTTGCTTTTGTAATCGGGCTTTGTAAAGAGATAAGATTCGGAGTTGAGCATTGTTGGCTCCATAGAAGCGTTACATTAGAGTTTAAGTTTTCCAATTGAGATTGGCTGCGTGTTGTTGGCGGAGTTCTTTGAATACTCATATTTAATTTTAAATTAACTTTCTTAATTTAGAATCGCTTTGCCGTTAATTATCATTGACGTCATTGCGCTTTCACAGAACAGACTCAGCTCTTTAATCTGATTGCGGTAAGCTATATCTTCTTTTGTTGTGACTTCATCAATATCCCGGGCTTCCTCTGTTGGCTCTTGCGTTAGTGTCCTTATTTGCGCCTGGTCTCCTTACACTTTGCATATTACCTCTTTGTACACATTGGTGTTACCCGTTTGTGATCCCTTCAACTCAATCAACATCTCTCCCTTAGCTATCTTCCTAATTCTTAAGACATTTTTACCAAGCTCTTGGAGGGTTTCATCATTTTTGACTGTTCTTAGCATATTGCTATAAGACAAGTCTCCAGTTTTTGCAATAACTATGGCATCAGCTCGCAAAATTGGTTTGGGATTGGTATTCTTCTTGGTTTTCTTATCATGTACTTCACTTTTAGCACTGCCATCTCGTGCCTTTTCCTTGCCGTTTTAGGGGTATTTTCGTCATTTCCCGATTTAACTACCGCTTTTCTAATCACTTCTTCATGAGATGTTTTGTTCTTTTTAGGTGGCGTTTTACGACTCGTTAATTTATCATCACGTAGCCTTTTCGGTGTTTCTACTACCGTTCTTTGTTGGTATTGAGTACTTCTAATAGTCTCCTTTTGGGTATTAAAATCTTCTTTCGCACTTGCGTGAAGCTTCGATATTGTGCTAAGGAGGTCTCTCATGGAATTATTGATAGAGCGCTGTGGTAGGTGCATCATATCAGTTAATTTTTTGATAACTTCTCCTAATTCAGACATATGACCTTGCTGTGATTGCACTGTTTCCACCAATGGCGTGTCTTCTTGTAGCGCGGGTGGTGACGACCTTGCTCGTATTGGTCTCTCCGTAGATGGCACTTTTAAAGGAGATCTATTCAGCCTCGAAACTCGTCTAAAGTGGTCCAATTCTGCACATATGTTCGCACCTGCAGTTTTATCTGGCACGGTAACCAAATGCTCCACAATCGCAGCATTACAGTCGTCACCGTCATTTTGTCTCCTATTATTCTCTTCATGTTTTTGGTAAGCTTAATTTAGGGGCGGCTTCTACTCGCCTCGTCACGAGAATTTCACTAGAATGTAACCTTTTCAGCTACCCCCTCCGTTCTCGCCACTGTATGTGTATAGATATGTATGTAGGTGATTAAAATTTTTGTATTATGCTTTTCTGCAAGTATAATCTGTACAGAGTTATCAGGTCGTATATAAGGCCCCTTTTCGGTAAAGTAATGAAAACATAAATTACTCAAAGAAAATAAATTGCGTGTATGACGCCTATTTTTCCAACGATCAGCTGTTCTTCTCGCTCACACTTTTAAGTGCAGGTGAATTTTCACTTCTTGTTAAAAAGGGGACTCCTTTTCTAAGAAAACGAACAAACAAAAGCACAAAACAGCCGCAGGTACCACAAACACGGCTTCAGACGCACTCGGCTATAACAGGTCATAGTCTTTGGTTGTTGTACACAAAACCAAACAGCTGCAACAACAATACTAACAAAGCATCAACAACACTAGCAAAGTCGTAGCCTTTGGTTCGATCAGTGAGTGACCCGCGCACTTCCCTTTTCCATAGACGCTCGCTTGGTCATTCGGCCACTTGTTCGTACGTTCTTTCGTAAAGTAAACACACATCGTCACACTTTGATTTTCGTCACATTTCATTTTCATATTTATTGGATTTACTCCCCTTCGCTGAAGAAGTTTCATTTCAAAAAAATCAATTTGTGTGATTTTTCACACAAGGAGCAGTCGAAGGTTAATCATGAAATAATTTTTTTTTTTTATTACTTTTTTCTTTATTTATTGGATCTTCTCTTTCTTTAGAGACTAACAATAAGTAATAGAATCTTAACCTTATTTCTTCTTTATTACTTTTACTTCACCTCCAGTTGGAGGGAATGTATGTACTAAGTGCCCTTATAATTGAAGTTGGGCTGGTAGGTCATTTCTCCTAAGTCGTATCTGTGACCTTAGTCGAGTGAGTGCTTTTGCTAATGGATTCCGGTGCGTGTTTAGTTTCTCAGCATAAGTAAGCTTTATTTTGCCCATTTCATTTTTTACTGTTGGTATATTAAGATCTATTTGTAATCGCTCGTTTTTAAAAAAACCAAGGGGCTCCAGTTATAGTTCTTAATATTTTTGATTGTGCTCTTTGAATAACGTCCAGATTAGAGGCGCTTGCATTACCCCATAGCTGAGAACCATAGGACCAGATTGGCTTCAATGTGTTTTCGCCAAGTAAGTCTTCTGTCAAGTTGGACTCCGAGGTACACAACGTTATCTACTTGTGGAATCAAAGTATTGTTTAGAGTTAGCGGAGGGCAAGTGCTTCTGTTAAGTGTGAAGGTAATGTGTTTGCTCTTTTGCTCATTCACTTTTATGCGCCAGTTGGCTAACCACTCTTCGACGTGTGATAAATAGCTTGCCAAAACTGTTGTTGCATGCATCGTACAACGAGATCTACTTAATATTGCGGTATCATCTGCAAAAGTAGATAGTGTGATTTGAGTGTCCGTTGGTATGTCGGATGTGTACAACACATATAGAAACGTCTCAAGAACGCTTCCTTGTGGAACTCCGGCTCTAATTTCGTAGTTTCGTGTTGTGTACTCATTTTGTCGCACAGCAAACAATCTGTTGCTGACATAACTCTCAAGGACTTTGTGAGACTTTTTTGGAAGGAACATTTTTATTTTATGTATAAGGCCGTCCAACCAGACTTTATCAAATGCCTGGGCAACATCGAGAAAAAAAGCAAAGCAGTATTCGCGGTGTTCAAATGCTGTACGAATCTCAGAAGTTATGCGGTTTACTTGCTCGATGGTGCTGTGCCCTTTGCGAAATCCAAATTGATGAGAGGGTATAATGTCTAGCACGTGTCTATTGATTTTTCAAGCAGTGTTTCTTCAAAGAGTTTTGATAGATACGGCAGCAAGCTTATTGGTCTGTAAGATGAAGCTTGCGACTTGTCCTTCCCTGGTTTGGGGATCATTATAATGATCGATTTCTTCCATTGTGTTGGAAAGTACCCACACTGCAACATCGCATTAAAGACTCTGGTGATATATTTTATTGCAGGACCCGGTAGCTCCATTAGCATTTTGGGCGTGATTTGGTCGTGCCCTGGCGCCTTTTTTGGGTTTAAATGCTCTGCAATGACTTTTTTTGTATCAAATGGATGAATTCTGTTGGGAGAGGTTTCAAGATACAACTGATCGGAAGGTAGCATGAAACTATTAGTTGGTGGGTTTGGTTGGAAGACATCTGAAAGGTGCAGTGCAAAAGTTTTTGCTTTCACTTCGTCACTCCTTGCCCATTTACCATTTTTACCCCTTATCGTCGTGTCAACATTAACTGGCGGTTTTATGCATTTTTGGGCCCTCCACAAAGGAAATTTTGAGCTTGTAGGTGATAAGTTGGCTATATATTGACGCTGGGCGAGCTGATCCTCATATTTTAAGGCTTTGCTAAGTTCACGAGTTGCAACTCTTAAGCGATGTTTCGCGTCAGGAGACCTTACGTTTCGCCATTCCCTTCATAGGCGACGCTTCTTTGCGACAAGACTATCTATGTGCCTATTGGTTATGTTGTGATTATAGCATATCAGGGCTGGTGGTACATGAGGAGTTGCATGATGGGCTGCCTCAGTAAGAATTGAACTTAGGTTATCGACGGATTTTTCAATATCATACACGTTGTTTATCATTGGGCTCAGCTCGATATGAGTACTAATGTATTTCCTGTATTTAAGCCAGTTGGTCTTACTGGAAGTTAGTTGCAAGGGGTACTCTTTGATTTGAGGGTACTCTAGTAAGCTGAAGAAGATTGGAGAGTGGTCCGACGACAAATCTGCAAGAGCTTCTGCTGTTACTAAGCTGCTAGGAATCCTTCTGGCAATGGCGATGTCTATCAAATCCGGTACGGTTTTTAGGATCTGCTGGCCAGGATGTAGGCTTACCCGGGGGACATAGTTTAGTTTGTTATGTGTACAAATAAGCGTGTTGTACAATTTCTTTCCCTTGAGGTTTGCCAGTCAGAAACCCCAATGCGGGTGTTTTGCATTATAGTCACCAGCGGCAAGGAAGCGATCTCCTAGGGAGTTGAATAGCTGCATGAATTGTGCCTCTGTTATAGCAAAACGTGGAGGACAATAAACTGCCGACAGTACAATATCTCCCGTTTTGATTATAGACGTATTGATGTAGCTTGCATTTGTTTTGCCGCAATTCCTACCAACGGGTAGTGCTTAATACGGTTTTTGATCAGAACACCAGTTCCACCGTGCGCTTTTCCATCCGGTTGATTCGTGTTATAGAAGACATACCCTGGTACTTGAAAATTATTTTTGTCCGTAAGATGGGTTTCAGCAAGGAGCATAACATCAATATTCCTGTCCTTTAGAAATTTCAAAACTACTAATTTATGTCGAGAGATTCCATTTGAATTCCAGAGACAAATGTTTAACAAACCCATTGATAGTCTATTTTGATCGTTGCCCAGTGAGCATTTGAAGCAGTTCGTTTTGATTCTGCATTAATTCTTGCATTGTACTCTGCATAAATGTCATGAAGTTCATCATGCTTTGCTGCATTGACATTATCATTGCTTTGATGTTTTTGTCGAACCTTGAGTGTTTTCGGGCGTAATATTTTGTTGATGTTGCTCACCTGTGGGAGCTGTGCGAATAGACTGAGCTAATATACCATCACGTGAGGGGAGAGTATCTTTCCCAATCAAGGGTCCAGTTTTCAAGGCATTAGCAAAGAATACCCCGGGGACAGCATTGCCGTACGGTTGTGCTGCTTTACTAGGTCGAGGACCAGTACTCGTCGTCCTATTGTTCAGCTGACTTTTCAGGTTTTTTAATACTATACAACCTCTACAGTTTGCGGTGTGGTTTCCGCCGCAGTTGCTGCATTTCTTCATTTTTGGACCCATTTTATCTTTGTTACAAGTGGTGGAATTGTGCAATTCAACGCAGGCGACACATACAGAATGTAGCGTGCAGTACGCTCTTGTGTGCAAACTCCTGGCAGTTAGTACATTGCACAGAAGTGTTACGCTTGTGCGGCTCCTCCACAGTAATTGTACGATGTCACAAGTTATGTAGATTGTAAATAGGATGAACTGCATTTTTCTTCAGTGGCATGCTTTCTGGCTCAAGTTCAACTTTAAACATGGGCTGCGGTACTTTTTGCCTGTTGATGATGTTTATCACCACTTTTGGTTTAAACTTTTTTTTCTAGTAGTGCACTCTTTATTTCGTTGGTATCTACATTAGCTTCGATGCCTTTGATGACAACTTGCAGGCCCTTCGAACTTTTCATAAAATTCTCTTCATTGTAGATCTGCAGTTTAGTTTCTGCTATATTTCCCTTTTTAAGAGGTATTATGTGAAAACTGTCATTGCCGATGAGTTGAGTAATCTTTCGTACGAGAACACTCGGGCTTTCTTCTCGTATGTATATTGGAGGTGGTTTGAACTTTTTGACTTTCAGTGTGCCTTGCTCAGAATTTTTGGTATGGATATCTGAGTTTCCACTTAGCAAATGGAACTTATTTGTACTGAGTAGATTCTCTGCTTTGCTTGTTTCACTGACGCGGTTTATTTTAGCTTTGTTCTCAGCCTTTGCGTTTTGCGGGCTGAGCTTACGCTTTATTTGGACATATCGATCGATCCCAATTTGCACTGCCGGTTTGATTTTTGGAGTTTCCTCTATCTGTCGCTGACCACTTTTTAATGCATTTGCCTCAGAATTTGGCAGACTTTCGATAGGAGTATCATTTGATGCTAGGTTAGACGATATGCTGAAGGGGTGAGAGATCGCAGATTCGGCGCTCCAAGTCATGCTTGCCATAGTACCTAATGAAAAGCTTGCGGTACTCGTTATAGCGGAGTTAGTAGTTGTTGTTGTAGTTGTACTTGTTTGTGTTGCTTTTGTAATCGGGCTTTGTAAAGAGATAAGATTCGGAGTTGAGCATTGTTGGCTCCATAGAAGCGTTACATTAGAGTTTAAGTTTTCCAATTGAGATTGGCTGCGTGTTGTTGGCGGAGTTCTTTGAATACTCATATTTAATTTTAAATTAACTTTCTTAATTTAGAATCGCTTTACCGTTAATTATCATTGACGTCAATATTTTAATATTCTAATTTTAAAAATCCGTTGAAATATAATAAGGAAATATATTCTGGTCACCTTGATCCAACTGAGTCACCCTGCGATGATCATATGTGCGACAGGAACAGCTGATGTACACTCGGAAAGAAAGACAATAGAAACAACAAATGAATTGAGTTTTTTTGTTTTTATTAAAAAAAATTTTTAAACTTAAACTTGCCTGCGTAAAAAGCCGCAATATGGCATACTAGCCTGGGATATTCCTATTGCAACCGATTGTAGGTAAGTCCCCGGCAAATTTAGAGCCAATATTAATATTTGTATACTTTGGCTTTTCACTAATTTGTTTTTTCTTCTAGGAGCACAGAAATTCACTCACACATATCGGCACACATATACCACAGTACAAATAAATGAATAATATTATAGAACACAGCTCAAGTAAATGTTTTAAAACTTTATTCCTAACATTTTGTGCAGCAGTTTGACTTCAATAGCGTGCTTATACATTACTTTTTTTTAATATTAATTTTTATTTTTCTATATCCCAAATCACCGCACTCAATTTAAAACTCAAATATTCTTTTATATATTTATATTAACACGCACTTAAATGCATCGAACCCAACACTCACCTGATGTGACCAAAGATATTGACTAGCTACAGTAGCACAGTCCAACAGCTAATCCTCCGTCGATTGCTCCCTGCAGTCCCCTGTACTGTTGATAAATGAGGATCGAAATCCTCTCTGAATCATCCAAAGGATGGGAAATGGGACAAGTCCTCAATGCCCTGTCCCTACTCGGTCCTTTCAGTTTGCAAAAAATTTTTTTTCTTTTTCCTTTCAAACACTTAGCCTAATAATTCATTTTGTACAATGCTTATAGTTAAACAGTAGATAATCTAAAAAAACTAAAGATAACTTAAAGAGAGTACAAGATGAATAATAAAATAACTCCACTTCAGAGAGCAGTTAATTTCAAACTATGATATAACTAAAGTTTAAGAGAATTCCATAACAATTAACAATAATAAGAGATAAAGCTAAGACTATTCAAGGATAAGTAAATATATAAAATTCAAGAGAACTCTTGACTAAAACAAAGCTCTATTATTGAAACAGTTTGGCGCCAATAACATCTATGCCGTCGATTACATGCTGCATCAAAGTGTCATCTGTAGAAATATCCATCCACACTCTTGCTGTTGCCACGCTTGCTTTGAGCAAGTTGTTCATGAATGAGTTTGCTGCTCACTTTCACTAAGCAATGGATTTTTGAGAGAGTTCGATGATGTTAAAACTCTTTCACTCAAGACAAATAACTCCGCAATTTCTGTTAATGCTTTCTTGGCAAATATGAATTTCTGTAAATCATTCCAACACATCGCCTGTCGCCCGTTCCTCAAATTCCTCAATGCATCTCTAGACCGAAATTGTGTTCGTACCATCAAAATTGCGTATGCTTTATCTATATCCTCTATATGAATTCGTCGACGGATTAATCATCCGACGGTTCTTCTTTTGCCATCAACAACTTATGAATTTGTAAATTAACAAAAATATGCAAAAACAAATTGTCCGCACGATGGTCAACTCGCAAAACGCCACATATTGACACGAGGTCAGCTTGTGTCAAATTTGCTTCCACATATTGTTTTTTTGATAGACACTTTTCGCCGTTTTCTAAGAAATCGAAGCCAAAGAATTCGCGTGTCCGTTGCCGATTGCCTCTGTCCCCTTCACTCTCAAACAGAAACTTAAGAAGTGCAGTTACGCTCTCTTTTTTGCTTTATGTTAATCTCGCATTGATTAATTCTCCCAATGTAGCCATCGTCGTTTAGAATTATGTGCTTTTTTTCAAACCAGGACGAGCCCCCAAAATGTGGGTTTTTATGTATTATTTAATTTTTGGCTTAATTAAGTTTAAGTTTATTACAGTTTTTTTTTGTTTGGCAAATCAACTACTGCTACCTGCTCGTCATCGCTGTCGTTGTTGCTTACGTCATTGCCTTTATAGTCGTTGTTGCTTTTGTTTGTCGTTATCGCTATCGTCACTGTTGCTTTTAGTTGTCGTTGTCTACGGTGTTGATCTTTCATTCCAATATGTTATTATGTCAAAGTTTGTGAGATACGATGATGCTTTGACAATCCGTGTCATCAGCATACGTTGCAACATTTACATCATTAGACACTGGCATATCGGCAGTAAATGTAAAATTATGTGTAGCACTGGGGCTAATACACTTGTTGCTAGAAGAATTTTTTTGATTTGAAACAGCATGCCGTTATGCCAAACTATGTCGAATGCTTTCTAAATGTCAAGAAAAACAGCCGTGCAATATTTTTTGTTTTCAAGAGCATCAAATATTATATTCACAATTCTATGGCATTGCTCAGGTGTACCATGTTTTCTTCGGAGCCCAAACTGGTGTTTCGGCGTAATGGCGACTTTGTACAGCATCGCTAACATTCTTCTCAGTTCTCTTTTTTCAATCACTTTGGAAAAAATTACCAACAAACTAATAGGACGATAAAACAATAAATTACTTTCAGGCTTATTTGGTTTTGGTATCATTATGACCTCTGCTAATTTCCATTGAATTGGATAGTAATCTAACTTCAACATTACGTTGTAAATGTAGGTCAGAAGTGGGACACATTTTGGTGGAAGATTTTTAAGTGTATTAGCATCAATGTTGTCATAGCCACGTGCCTTTTTATTTTTGAAAGATTCTATTTTGGCTTCTATCATCATAAAAACCGCATTAAGTTACTTTTAACTGGACTCAATACGCACGTGCTCCACTCAGTCTGTTTTTGTCAAAATCTTCACTGACCAAGACAGATTAGTCATTGCCTCCATATAGAAGGCCGGTTCATTAAGTACCCGTGTTAGAAATGAATACACAATTTTTTTCAAATAAATGTTTTTTATTTTTCAACATAGTCCCCTTTTAGAAAGATACACTTCTCCCAACGTTCTGGCCATTTTTTTAACCCCTCCAAAAAATAGGATTTGTCGAACTCTCCAAAACACATCTCCGTTTCGGTGATGACTTCCTAGTTTGAGCTAAATTTTTTTCCCGCGAGCCATTTCTTCATGTTAGGGAACAATAAAAGTCGCAGGGAACCAGATCGGGTGAATACGGGGGGTACGCCAGCGAATCATAACGCAATTCATGCAGTTTGGCGGAGACAACACCGGATGAATGTGCTGGTGCGTTATCGTGATGAAACAACACCTTCTTTTCGCCAAATGCGGCCGTGTCTCCTTTAATTTTTTGTCGAAGCGCTCCAATAAATCACTGTAGTATTGTCCAGTGATCGTTCTTCCTTTTTCTAAAAAATCCATGAGGATGACGCCCTTCGCATCCCAAAAAATCGTCGCCATGACCGTACCGGCCGATGGGACCGTCTTCGCCTTTTTTGGTGCAGATTCATCGGGAGAAATCCATTGTTTTGATTGTTGCTTAGTTTCTGGTGTGTAATGATGAATCCAGGTATCATCAACGGTGACAACTCGACGCAAAAAGTCCTTCGGATCTCGCTTAAATTGCCCCAAACACTGCTTCGAAGTTAACAGCCGCATCCGCTTGTTCTCGCGGCACCCATCGGGCCGACAATTTTTTCAACGCCAACTTATGATGTTAAATATTAATTGCCGTTCCGGTCGACACGCCTATGGCCTTTGCTACTTCGCGCACTTTCGTTCGTCGATCAGCGAGAATCATGTCGTGGACTTTTTCAATGATTTCCTCGGTAACCACGTCTGCCGGGTGTCCTGGTCGCTCCTCATCAAAAACGGATGTTCGCCCACATTTAAATTCGTTGAATCAATATCTAACTGTGGTCATAGATGGCGACGTGTCCCCATAAACAGCATCCAACTGTGCTTTTATCTCCTCGCATTTTTTCCCATCCAAAAACAAAAAGTGAATTAATGAACGATACTGCTCTTTTTCCATCTTAGTGAAAATCACGAAACACGTCTGACTCGGATGGCTGCCAAATCGAAACTAACCTATCAATCAGTCTGAAATTTGTATTAGCGTCGTCTGATAGATGGCAGCACTCGATGATAATACTAACTTCAATCAGGAACGTCCTCTATCGTCAAACACGGGTACTTAATGAACCGTCCTCGTACTCCCTACCAAAATGTATACTCAATGAAAAGCAGTTCCATGACTACTTTGTAAAATTTTGACCAAAGTTCCTGGTCAGTGGAGACTGGGACGCAAAACATCACTTCTGGCAATCATACCGAGTCACCCCCAAGGGCAAAGAGCTGTATAATGCAATAATAAACAGTAGAATGGAGGTTCTAGCAACTGGAGCACCAAACTTAAATATCCTTATGCCAGTAGCAACAATCCAGACTCGATTGACTTTGCATTTTATACTGGTATCCAATCCAGCGCGCAGTCAATTTTTGAAAATCTGGATTCCAGCTCAGGTAATCTGGCTCAGATTATTCAAATGACTATGATAGGTGAGTCATACTTAACACCGCAGCAACTTTTGCCTAAAAATTCCATCAGCCTCAACAGTAAGCTGACCTCCGCGGAGGATATTGATGATGCTGTAGAACTGCTTGAGAGAAATATTCATGGCGCATCACACTCCAACCCACCTCTGGCCCTTTTAAAACCATAGATCCAAGAGTGGATAAGATACAAGCGTAGTTTGCGCCGGTGCAACATGAGAAAACGATACATCAGCGAAAAAGCTGCCTGGAAGAGAACCTAAAATGAATTTTGAGACCTGCTGATCAAAATGCGAGCTAAAAAATTTGATAACTCAATGTTTAATGCTGACCCCGACAAAAAAAAATTGATTTATTCTATGGAGAGCCACTAAATGTGTTAAGGTGCACATAGACAATGCCCCAATAAAAGATGCTAATAATAAGTGGTGCAGGAGTGATGCTTAAAGAACTGAGGTATTTGCAGAAGAGCTAGAGAGGAGATTATCGCCCTTCCTTCTTGCTGACTCTTCAGAGAACAAAGAAACGATTAAAGCCTTGTCAAAGAATGACGAGGATCTATTCCCGATAAAATACATGACTCTATGACAAAATCGATGCCAAGGTGGCAAAAGAACTCCCCTGTAGAAAGTTTTATTCCTGGTATCGTTGTTCAATGCTATATTGAGTTTTTGTCACTTCACTGACCCAATAGAAATCAGAAAACATTGTAGCGTCTTATGTACCAATAAGCCTAATGTTCACATTCTCCAGGATATTCGAAAGGATTTTTTTGAGTGGAGTAATGGAAGTACGGAATATCCTGGGAGCCAAACCTAGCCGACAATTTGGTTGTAGGGCACAGCATGGCACT
Organism: Amiota communis; assembly: GCA_037043315.1. Taxonomy (NCBI): domain Eukaryota; kingdom Metazoa; phylum Arthropoda; class Insecta; order Diptera; family Drosophilidae; genus Amiota; species Amiota communis. Next base: position 120,387 of record JBAMAV010001002.1, on the reverse strand, counting down.
CCAGAGCAACTGCATCGTGTTGTTCAACACATTCTCATTGCGTTCGAGCTAAAATAATAATGCTCTGCGGTCTTCTAGGATGTTAATTAGGCCTTTGACAGTGTATGGATTGATAGTCTGCTTCACAAGATCATAAGACTCCTCCCGGCTAAACAGTACAACCTATTAACAAGCTATCTATCTGGCCGGACCTTTTTTGTCAACGTGTGCGACATGAAGTCATCGATAAGAAGTATTAAAGCTGGCGTGCCGTAAGACAGTGTATACTATATACAGCAGACATTCCAACGATTGACTCAGATGAAGCCACCATCGCTACATATGAGGACGACACAGCCGTCTCTCTCGGCCCAGGAAGACTTATTACAAGATTTCTTGAAAAGATTCCACGATTCCACCAAGGATAGGAACATTAGAATAAATGCAGAGAAATTAGCGAATTGTGTTTTCACATTGAGGCGTGGCTTTTACACATTAAAACCATCACCACATTCTGTTATGCAATGTTGCGTAGGTTTGACTGGTTGTTACGCCCGTCCAGTAAATTGTTGCTTAACAACAAGAGGACATTTACAGACAAGTAGTGGCTCTGTTTGCCGATTCAAATATGGGGTATCGCTGCAACCAGCTACATTCAGCGATTTTAAGCCTGTCAAAACAAGGCACTTCGCCGTTTACCTTTAACTCCTTGTTCGTGTGCAACACCATTTTACACAGAGACTTAAAGAAACCCACGGTGCGCGACTATGTCCTTCAAAACAGTAAACGTCATCCAAAACGCCTGGTGACAGCGCTCACCCAAAGCATGAGTCAACGCCGATTAAAGAGGCTCCATCCCAATGACCTTCTAAGCAGAAAGTCACCAGCAACTTGAGTATTCACTGCGATATAATCTCCACAGAGTCATTATTCTGTACAACCATACAAATAATTAATGATATTTTTGAGACAATATTATAATAATAGATTTGAAAACAAAAAATCTCCTTGTCCAATTTTTGTATGAGGAATAGGCCATCTCATTTGACAAGGTGATTCTAGGAAATTTTTCACTTCTTTATTAGATGACATGTTGTTTACTACATTTGGCATGACATGTTGTTTACAACAGAATGCAGGAAGCTAGCAAAAGCTTCAGCCTTTTGCAAATCAGAACGACACCGATTTCCATTGTTTAAGATTGTAGCATTTCTTCTTTTGGGTTGCTGAAGGTATTTTGTAGCTCTCCATATTATGGAGTCCATAGGGTATATTGATCATCTTCCGAGAAGGGACCCAGTTTTCTTAGGTAATCTGCTGTCTTTCTTTATTTCTTTAAGTATTTGTTTTTAATAACTAGCTGCCTTGTTGAGCGATCTTTTGACAGCTGGCCTTCGACTATTTTGCAAGATCTTCCTAAGTCTTCTCAAAGTTCTAAATATTTTCTTGATTTCAAGAGATAGAAAATATTAGCGTGTTACTGATATGTTATCCCTAGCTTTCTGAGTGAAAAGATAACATGCAAGTGCCGTTCTGTTTTAATAATGCGAGCAAGCATAAGGTATGGAAGCAAAGTCGACAATTACGTTGCTTCTGCCTGTGCAACATTGTGTCAATGTTTATTACTTAATTGGTTTCTTTTTAAATTCTTTTCTTTTATTTGTTGCATAGGTTTTTCAGATTTTTCGTTTTAAGCATTTTCTTTTTTATCTACTTCTGAATTATTTAGTTGACTTTGTTTGTTCCAGCGCAATGGATCAGGGTCAAGTGGGGACACTTAACTTCTCCCCCCTTTGACGAAGGAAACTCCTGTATCTCCAGTATGTAAAATTATTTCCTTTCTTTTTAACTTAATTATTATTATTGCAATTGTCAGTATAATAAAAATAAATATTATTTTTGAGTTTGTTATTACTGTGATTGTTTTTAATTCTTTTATTTCATTTATATTATTGATTTGATTTAAAGGAGGATTTATTTGTAACTAGCAACCCGCCCTGTTTTGCACGGGTGCAATTTAAAAAATATCGTTTTGGTATTGATAGCAAGATATTTAGGGTCATCAAATTGCAGCTATTTATGCAAACTCGTGAAAGTACCGAAACTGTTGGCGGTGTGAAAAATGGTGCAATCAACTGTTCTCGCAAGCATAACTGCCAATCTAACAAGCGAAAAAGACAAATTAATTAAATTAACTGCAGAAATTGCAATCAATAATTAGAACATAATGTATTAATCGTACTTTTATTTTCTGTTTAAATTAATTTTGTAAAACATTTCACTTTTGTCATATAATTTCGGCAGAGTTGCCAGACAATTAATTGTCACTGTGGCAAATGTTCAAATTTTTTTATGCAGCTGTTGTTTATGTAGTTTATGCAATCTCGTGAGGGCCCCAATTATATTGATTCAATTTTTGTTTGTGCAAAATTTGGTTTACAATGTGTCTTTGTATACAATGTTTACAGCTTTAATAAACAATTAGAAGAAATAAAGCAGTTATAGCAACAACACACTCTCTCTTTTGCTACGCTTTCAGTGAATAATAATACAGAAAGAAAAGAGCGAATAGCGCAATACTCTTGTGCGCACTCAGTTATCAGTAAATGAGAGGAGTAAATACAACAATTACAATAACACACAATGTTCAAGAAGAATCATAGCATCAACAACGTAAAAAACGTAAGCACATTTTTGTGTGTGGTTTTGCAAAAATGTATATGTATAGTGACTGAAAATTAATACAATATTTTTATTATTGGATCAATTACACAGGTCTGCAAAAAAATGGGTTCGGAATGTTCTATAAAAGTGTGGTGTCATTTCCGAAGTAATTTTTTGCGTAGAATCCGAATCCGGGGTTTAAATTGCTCTATCACGTCAGGATTTTGAGATATCCTAACCTAAAAGTGCAAAAAACGCTGTTTTTGCCCATTTTTGAGGTTATGTAGCTACGAAGACTTTGCTCTTCATAAAAAAGTAGACGTGGTATTTTAAAGTATAAGTCTTCCTCTTTTAAATGCCGTTGAGTTTGCTCAAATATCTTAATTTTAGGGAACAATAAAAAGTCGCAGGGAACCAGATCGGGTGAATACGGGGGGTGCGCCAGCGAATTGCCCCAAACACTGCTTCGAAGTTAACAGCCGCATCCGCTTGTTCTCGCGGCACCCATCGGGCCGACAATTTTTTCAACGCCAACTTATGATGTTAAATATTAATTGCCGTTCCGGTCGACACGCCTATGGCCTTTGCTACTTCGCGCACTTTCGTTCGTCGATCAGCGAGAATCATGTCGTGGACTTTTTCAATGATTTCCTCGGTAACCACGTCTGCCGGGTGTCCTGGTCGCTCCTCATCAAAAACGGATGTTCGCCCACATTTAAATTCGTTGAATCAATATCTAACTGTGGTCATAGATGGCGACGTGTCCCCATAAACAGCATCCAACTGTGCTTTTATCTCCTCGCATTTTTTCCCATCCAAAAACAAAAAGTGAATTAATGAACGATACTGCTCTTTTTCCATCTTAGCGAAAATCACGAAACACGTCTGACTCGGATGGCTGCCAAATCGAAACTAACCTATCAATCAGTCTGAAATTTGTATTAGCGTCGTCTGATAGATGGCAGCACTCGATGATAATACTAACTTCAATCAGGAACGTCCTCTATCGTCAAACACGGGTACTTAATGAACCGTCCTCGTACTCCCTACCAAAATGTATACTCAATGAAAAGCAGTTCCATGACTACTTTGTAAAATTTTGACCAAAGTTCCTGGTCAGTGGAGACTGGGACGCAAAACATCACTTCTGGCAATCATACCGAGTCACCCCCAAGGGCAAAGAGCTGTATAATGCAATAATAAACAGTAGAATGGAGGTTCTAGCAACTGGAGCACCAAACTTAAATATCCTTATGCCAGTAGCAACAGTCCAGACTCGATTGACTTTGCATTTTATACTGGTATCCAATCCAGCGCGCAGTCAATTTTTGAAAATCTGGATTCCAGCTCAGGTAATCTGGCTCAGATTATTCAAATGACTATGATAGGTGACTCATACTTAACACCGCAGCAACTTTTGCCTAAACATTCCATCAGCCTCAACAGTAAGCTGACCTCCGCGGAGGATATTGATGATGCTGTAGAACTGCTTGAGAGAAATATTCATGGCGCATCACACTCCAACCCACCTCTGGCCCTTTTAAAACCATAGATCCAAGAGTGGATAAGATACAAGCGTAGTTTGAGCCGGTGCAACATGAGAAAACGATACATCAGCGAAAAAGCTGCCTGGAAGAGAACCTAAAATGAATTTTGAGACCTGCTGATCAAAATGCGAGCTAAAAAATTTGATAACTCAATGTTTAATGCTGACCCCGACAAAAAAAAATTGATTTATTCTATTTATGTATATGCAAACCTTTCTAAGATTCTTTAATTAACAGTGAAAACCGTATCAAAATACGTTGCGTGGCTTGGAAGTATCAGTATCCAAACTTCTTGAAATTTTGACTTTGCTTTGTACTATGTAAAGAAGTTGTAGTTACTATTTTCTGTTTAAATTAAATTTGACCATAAGTTTTTCTTTTGTTTGTTTCTTAAATTTTGATTTAGTGTTATTGTGCAATTTGTGAAATTTATAATTACATTGTTACTTATCTCTGATTGATGTATTTTATTGTTGAAATTGTATATCATTACAATTCTTTTTTTCGTTTGGACTATTACAATTTCATCATTCATCTGGTTTATGTCTTCTTCATTATCTTATATTAATTTACAATTATTTGTAAAAATACAATGTAAAGATGTAGTTCATTAGTCTAATAGCGTTTAATTCAAATGTATTATGTTCAGTATAATAAAAGTGTCAAATATAATAAAGTAATGATTAATAACAATAATGGTAATAACTCGTAATGTTTTCTGCTGCACAACTACAACTTGACGGCTTCGGCGTTCTTCGACAACTTCCACGACTTCAACGACTTTGCTCCTTTCACATCTCTATGCCTCTTATCGATACAGGGCTGGATACACCAACCAGGAATACCACATCTTACACTCGGTCATCGTGATATTCATCTGCCTCAGATGAATCAAGTTCTTCATTGCTGCTACTTAGCTCTTCGACAATGAACTCGTCGTATAAGATATTCGCCTGGATGTTCTGCCAACAAAGCATCACAACACGTTTGCACGTAAAAATATTCATACTCATCACTTGTCGTCGTCATAATTGTTGCTGCTGCTGCTGCTGTTGCTACTGATACATCACCTCCTCCGGCAGCTTTCTTACGTTCGAGCCTCTGAAATCCCTTCTTCAGGCGCAACCACTCAACCTTTTTGCACTCAAATCGCTCATGTTCAACTGGCAGCTCACGACGCTCATCAGCCAAACGTTGCTCTTCATGACGTTGGCAACTCACGCTCCTTCTCACGCAAACATTCTTCTCGTGCACGATCGTAACCTCGGTTGCATTTACGATCATTTGGTTTATTCACCAAAACAAACTTCTTGTGTCGGCTATGACCCCTGCTGTGCCTCTCATCTTGCTTGCCTTTAGTGACCCTGCTACCTTTACAACTGTCGCCAAAATTACGTTTATTGCCACCTCTATCCCTTGTGCGGCCCCAGAACCACTAGCATCACTTTCTTGTTCAATTCACCATTACTCTTCATCTTTTCGCCATATTCTACTTCAATTCGTTCATCATTTTCATCATTGTTGCTTATTTGCGGCATCAAACAACTGGGTGTATGAAGAAATGGAACGATCCTGTCAGTCATTATTTCTAATTCGATTTTTTCTGTTGGTACAAACGACGTAACCAACTCGTTTACAGCATTCCTGTATTGGGGTGAAAGTTTGACCTCAACGCTTGCCTTACAGATATTATAAACATGCGGTTGCAACGGTTCACCTTTACCTTGCGACTAAAACTGTAAACAGAAAGCTGTGCATGACTGGAACAAATTTAAACTTTTTAGTGAAATCACAACCCAACATTGCATTATATCTCATTTTCACATCTGGAACCACCTTTTGCTCCGTGTGTAGCCCATCAATTTCGACGTCCTCAGTGAAGCTGCCTATCACTTTAGTCTCCATATTTCCAAGACCATACACTTTTGTTTCATCTTTCGTTAGGTGTATGTGTCCCAATCGGCTTCTGTTTATTTTCTCTTGCATTAACGACAGAACCCGTATCAATCAAGAATTCTACTTTTACACCATTTAAGCAAATTGTTTTTATTCGAATATTGTCCACAACAAAATATAAATTTTTCCCGACATTGTAATTATTTGCCCCGACAGTGCAGTTTCGCGTAATATGTCCACTTTTATTGCATTTGAAACACTTCATTACGTCCTTACATTCACTACGCTAATGATCAGGTAATCCACAATTAAAACAATGTATTTGTTTATTTTGATTTGTTTTCATTTCAATTTTCTTTACTTTGTCGTCAATTTTTTTTTCCACTCTATTCATTGTTCCACTATAATTTACTCTTTCATATATGTCATATTGCTCTCTTAGCTGTGAGTATGACTTTGCACTGTATAACACATATCGAAATTCAGCTTCATCAACTATATACCGTGTAACAGCACTATCTTCAATATTCCCGAGAGCAGCAATTTTTTTTTTTTAAAACTCATACTCATGAAAGCTTTCGTTTTTTTTTCGTTTCACTTAATTGTTTATGTACTTCCGCACTATTGTACTCCTTATGAAACTCAGCCTCTAACACTGAGCGTAATGACCGAAAATCACTCACGAGAGTTGATTCAACAAAAAATTGAGCCGTTTTCGTCATTTTGCTCCTTGCCTGCAGAAACATTTGTTCCTCATTTAACCCGTATGCCTTCGCATTCAAAACAAAGTTTTCGAACCACTTTTCATTTGATATCGATTCACCATCACACTCCGATATAACCTTCCCGAAATCTGCTCTATTGTCAATCACTGTCTCTTTTGCAATATTTAGAATCAGCAACTTTATTAGTTCACGTAAGTCATTATTGGAACTACTACCACCGACTCACTGGATGGTTCCACTTTTTTTTTGCGACATATCGTTTTTAAATGCAGCACTTGCAACAACTACTCAACTATTTCTCTCAGTGTTCGTTTTTTCTTCACTGTTTTCCACAATTGCTTGTTCTGCAATTACCTGAGCTTTCAATCGCGTCGCGTTTGTCTTTCTCACTTCTTCAGATATTTCTTCTTTCGTACTCATTAAAGCTTTTAGTTCCGTACCTTTATGTTTTCTTTACTTTTATCTTTCGCACTTTTCGAACCTAAATGTATAGATGATGTTCTTTAGTTTAATAATGATTAATTCAAATGTATTATGTTCAGTATAATAAAAGTGTCAAATTTAATAAAAGTAATGATTAATAACAATACTGGTAATAACTCGAAATGACTTCTGCTGCACAACTTCAACCTGACGTCGTATTGTTTTCTCGACACTCATATTGCCTGATTTATCATGGCATTCGTGAATGATATAATGTCGGAGTTGTTTCGGAACCACCTAGAAAAGCTGGTTATCGTTCTTGCGATACAATCGCCCCAATTCGTTGATGTAATCGTCATTCTCGGTTGAACCTTCTGTTTGCAAATTCTCTAACAGGTTTTTAATTTTAGAATCTTCGAGGTGTATGCTGAACAACCAATCGGCTTCGTCAAGGACCGTTTTCCAGATTTTCATGCCGGCGACATCAATTTCGTATGCAACTCCGTATGGCATGCGACTAAGCGCATCGACGTGTTCCATGCGACAACCAGATCGATGTTGTACCACTACCTTAAATTGCTAGATGGTGGCTCCGCATTCACAAAACGACGCGTTTGAAAAACTGAAGTGAAAATTAGTTATCAAACCCACCCTTGTCATTTACCGCATTAAAGCCAAGCACGAATTGCACACAGACGCTAGTTCGATTGGACTTGCTGCTGTATTGCCACAGATAGAAAAAAACGAGCAGTTGCATCCTATTGCTTATTATAGCCGATCTACCTCGAAAAATGAAAATTAGAAGCACTAGCCGTTGTTGAGACACTCGAGCGCTACAAATACTATTTCTACGGAAAACGAATAAAAGTGATTACAGACTGCAGCACACTACGCATAACCATGGAGAACCAATTCATGCACCGAATTCCTGAATGCGTAGCCACCATCTAGCCACTTGCTGTCCTTCCTCCATTATTTTCTGCTGTACTCTCAGGAGTTTCGCCAACATCTCCTGGATATGTTGAATGTCTGTTTGCATTCGCATTATAGTCGATTTGTTGGTCGGTTATTGTTCTGCTGGTGTGTTTCATGTGCTCCTCATAGAACCACCCTGTGGCTCATTTTCGTTGGATATATTATCCATTAGTCGCTCAATTAGTTGATCGTGGCTACCTTCCGTCGATAGGTTATGTGCGCGTAGGAGACACCTTAGCTAGTCGATCCTCTAGTGTTTCGCCTTATTTGTTCGTATACGTTTTTATTTTCCATATACTTCTATGGATAGTTACGTGATTTTTTTTTTTTTTCGTTTGCCGAGGGTAATGTTGTGGTCACACGATATGACAATCTACCAAATGTATTCCACTTTTTCCGTTAAAATTTGTCCCAAAAGTGAACATATCGAGTTAACGTCAAATTTCAGGCGGCATACATTTTGCAACATGCCATATGTTACCAAATTCCGACGTCGTGCAAAACGTATTTGCACGAATAGTCAGATCGAGTGAACATTCTTTTGGGGCATTTGTCGAATGAGAACAGATATGGTATTTGACAATAAATGAAATTTTAATTATTGTCAAATGCCAAATCTGCATTGTAAATGAAGGCTTGCCAACTTATTTAGGGGAATAATCAAAAGTTATATTCGGATGAATAATTATAAATATGTCGGAGAATTTGAGATTCAAATGTGAAGGGTGCATCTGTTAGTGCTGGAAAGTGGTTCACCTATGGGTGTGGTGGTTGCGGGAACAGCTCAGTGGTGTGTAACACTGATTAGTGTGGGACAATGGTTGAGACTGTTGTCGCGCGTGGCTTTTGTGGTGTTGGCGTGTGTAAGAAAGAGACAAATATGTATGAGTTGGTGTAGACAGATTCTTGTGGTAAGAAAAAGATAAATGAATTGAAGCTGTACAAGTATGAGTAGAGGACGAGTCAACTATTGCAAGAAACTCACGACATACTTGTGATTCGAAATCTATATATATAAAACAAGAACGAGAAAAAATGTTTAATAGCGACCAATCAGCATGAAAGTCAGCATGTATATGTATTTTTTCATGAAGAATGTTTATATTCTATCCACTTTGTTGCAACTCACAAGCTTTTATATATTTTTATATTTTTTGATATGAAGCGCATTTATTTTACTCTACTCTAAGTTCATTATGCTACCATATAAAAAGCTCATTGCTATAGAACTCCGTTGCTCATGTTTTAAAGTTTAACGGTAGATAGCGAGAATCTATATATCACTCTATCGAAACGAGAACATTAGAAAACAACAACATTCGAACATTCGAGAACAAAGACATGCTTGCTTTTGTTAGTAGCAAAAAATTAAACAAATGCGAGTGGACAAAATTAGAACGATAAAGGAACAATGACTACAAAAAACACGCACTAACATCACGACGGGGCCGCAGCAACGCCCGCCGAGCTACACTAGAATAAAAATTATAAAAACGAATAAAGTTAATAATTCGACATCAGAAGTGGAATCTAATCCGCGTCCTGCAATGGAACAATTTTGTGCTTTATTACAGCAACAAAATGAAAAACTTCAAAATTTTGGCAGAATCATTGCAGACATCGGCAACTGGGACGTAACACCATGGCGTCGTGGTGTTACCGAAGTTCAACGCGGGTATTCCGGATGCGGACGCGATGCAGTGGTGTGCTATAGTGGATATCGTGTTAGCAGAAAAGCCACTTGAAGGCAGCGATTTAATTTTGGCATTGAGATTTGTTAGAAGAAAGTGGCAGCAATTCAGGCAGCTTTTTGAACAACGGTATGAGGTTACTGAGATGCCAGCAGCTACGTTTTTGAATTTGCTAAATAATTACCCAAGCGCCACCGAGTGTCTTTCGGTCTACGCAAGCCGCATGGTGACGTTCCTTGACACAAAATGGCGGAATATGAATATAGAACAAATTGCAGTGACAGCAGTTTTGGGTCATTTGGCCAATTTTGATTGGCGACTTTGACGTATTATCTACACCTCGAATGTTCAAAGTACACGCAACTTGCAAACAGAGTTACAAGTATATACGTTGAACAAAAATCAACAAACTACTGCTGAAGGTGAACCCGAATTTAATAGAAAAAAAACGTTGGTCATGAAATGTCATCTTTGTGCTAATTTGCGACACAAACGGATTGATTGTAGATCAAAAAAACAGTTTACTGGTGGTGAAACTTCTAAAGATCTTCATGGCAAACAATCATATACACAACATGCTAAGGCTAACATAACATACTATCGTTGCCAACAGCAGGGCCACATTGCTACTCAATGTTGCAAAAGTCCAGCCAGCGGAGGATCGGGATGACGTTTTGAAAAAAGGGTCGAATTATGCATTATGGAGGAACATAAAGCAATTATGCTTAATCGAGGTGAGAAATTTCCGATTACTTTTGACTCTGGGGCAAAATGTTCGTTAATTAAAATGATAGGGAAAACAACGAATAATGTAACAGTCTTGAAGGGTATAGGTAATGTTAAAAAGTACAGTATCACTCAAATTGCAAGCAATGTTATTGTATTATAGATGGAAGTTGTTCGGAAACATTGTTCTATGTGGTACCAGATGAGTGTGTAAAAAACTGTATAGTGATTGGTCGTGAAATTCTGACTCATGGATATTCGGCTGTAGTATCTAAGGAAGGTGTTGAGATTATAAAATCTAAAATAATTAATGTTTGTGCAGTTTCTGAACTAAACGATTGTCTAAATAAATAAGAAACGGATATGTATGGGAAAGATAAATTGAAGTTGATAACAATGTTAAATAAATATTCTGTATCATTCATACAGGGCACTCCCCGAACTCGAGTAAGTACAGGTGAGATGACAATTCGTTTTATTGAACCGAACTAGACGTCTATATCGATTTAGTCCCAGTGAGAGGGAGTTGCTTCGAGCTAAGATTCAGGAATTAATAGATTGTAACGTTATAAGACCAAGTAGTTCATCATTTGAAGGTCCAGCGTTGTTGGTAAAGAAGAAGAATGGATCAGTTAGGCTTCGTGTTGATTACCGAGAACTTAATAAAAAAAAAAAGTGGCAGATAAATTTGCATTACCTCCTATTTCAGATCAAGTAGCCAGATTACGGGGAGTCAGATATTTTACTTGTCTAGATATGGCTAGTGGTTATTATTACTATGCATTCAGATTCGATAGAATATACGGCTTTTGTTACTTCGGACGACAGTATGAGTTGTTGGCAATGCCATTGTGCTAAAGAATGTGCCATCAGTGTTCCAAAGAACAGTGTTGAAAGCTTTAGGAGAACTTGCTATTTTCGTCATTTTATTCCTGGATTTTCTCAGTCATTGAAGCATCTGTATTTTCTCAAGTTAGCAAAAATAATTTTGTATGGCAACAGGAACATGAGGAAAGTCGAAAGAAAATTATCAGTATTCTTACAATTAAACCTTTTTTGGTCACTTTTGACCCTCAGTATCCAATCGAATTGCATACGGACCACCTTAGCTCAGTTAGGGAACGTATTGGCCTTTCAGATAATGACCGCCGTCCACAGTATGGTGGTTCTCCTCACAACACCGTTCACATTTTAACTGTCCCAAAAAACCAACCCAGCTGACTCCAAGTGACTTATGGCATCGACCGATAGAAGTGGCTTCCTTTTTAGGACTTGGCACTTAGGCACTCTCTAGAACTCTTACTTGACTAATATAATTTTAACGTAATTTTAATTTCATTTATTTAATTCTTGACTTTCCATTTTTTTTTCTTTTGTAACTTTTGCTGCACACTAATTCTCCGTTTCCTTTTTACCTTTGCATTCGTACCTCTATTTGCAGCCCCCTTGTTGCCCACTTTCGATGCGATTAAAAAAAAAATTTAAACGTTATTTTTTATTAAAATTCACGAAAATTTATTTATTTATTTATATTAAATGTATAAATGATTTTTTTAAAAAAGTTGTCTCATTCAATTCAGCAAATCAAGAACGGATTTAAATAAGTGCGACTTTTCTTTACATGATAATTTTCACTGTCCTGTTATGAAAGGGTCAGAACTTAAAAGGAACCGAAGTCGAAACTTTTTTATATCTTTGATCCTGGACTCAGCAACTTCCTCAGAAAGCTTCTAATCGGCATCAGTGCATGTTCAATAACGTCTGTAGGGTGAAGTAATATTCTGTCAACTGAGGGTGGCAGATAGTACCATGGTTATTTCTTTGTCAGCTCCTTAGCAGTATGCAGACCATATTTCCTAAATTTCGCCTCATTAATTTTGTACCCTGAAGACAAAGCTTGCATCAATGTGACACACCTTTCAATTAAATTTTTATCAAGCTCAGTTATTTGAGCAGACAAAGAAGCGTTATTGAAAAATTCTCGTGCCGTCTTTCCAACAGAAGAAGATCCACTCCCACCGGATTTTAATTTGTCGACTATTGATTACTCCATAACTATAGAGGAATAGCTTTTATGAATACCATCGCAAAAGTGTTCATGGGTGTGCTAAATGAGCGAATCTACAAATGGGCAGAACAGTATAACATCATTAACGAATTCCAAGCATGCTTTAGAAGGGGATACTCAACGGTGGATAACATATACAACCTGTCAAGTATTGTGCACATAATATTAGCAGAAAACAAAAAAGTTTGGGCCTTCTTTGTTGACTTCAAGGCTGCTTTTAATAAGGTGTCCAGAAACCCTCTAATATACAAGCTGCATGAGATTGGCCTTTCAACAAAAATATTAAGAGTAATAGAAGATATCTTCAAAGACATCAAGTACGCGGTATGGATGGGTGACAAAATGTCAAATGTCTTTGATACTTATTCTGGGGTTAACTGTAGCCGTTGCTGTTTATTTTGTATCTAAATGATATTCACAACAATTTGGAAGGTGGTCTAAATATTGATGGGATAAACATAAGAGTGTTAATGTACGCGGATGATATAGTACTACTAGCTGATGAAGTGAATGTACTCCAATCAATGATATATAAGTTAGAGGATTATTTTTTAAAGTGGAGTATGGAAGTAAACCTAATGAAGTCAGAAATAATGGTGTTCAGAAAGGGAGGTAGACTTTCGGCCCAAGAAATGTGGATTTACAAGCAAGAAAGAGTGAAGATAACGTCAGAGTACTGTTACCTTCGTGTAATTCTCACACCAAAGATGTCTTTCACCAAACACATCAACAACCGAATTGAGCAAGCAAAAAACAGAATTAACTCGACATAGCGTAATTTCCTAGGCAAAAGTGAAATCTCATTGGCATCAAAATGGAATCTATTTTTGGCAGTTTGCAGGTCAATCCAAGCGTATGCAGCACAGGTTTGGGGTTACACAATGCCGGAAAAGGTAAACAAGTTTCAGCGGTATTTCTTGAAAAGAGTGCTGAGGCTACCGGACACAATCCCAAACTATGCATTGTCATTGGAAAATGGTACTGAGGACAGTCACATTAAGTCATTAAGTCTGCATATGCTATACATCTCAAAGACTTTACTGTCATATAACGCATGATAGATTGCCTCATAAGTTGTCCAAAGCTATTCTAAGAAGAAACGTTGGGTGGGCAAATAAATTTAATCAGCTGGGAGCAGAACACAATATAAGTTTTCAATGGAATGCTGGGATAGAAGAAGACTGGTGTAATCGCTGCAATCAGCTCATTGAGGCATTAAAAGCGGCTTCGTGGAGTTCAATGCTGGAAAAAGTTGCAGGTAGCACAAACCGCTTTTATAAATACCTGCAACCAGCAGCTGGAGAAAAATATTTTAAAGCCAACCTAACTCACCGTGAAATAACGATGATAATAAAAGCACGCTGCGACATATTACCACTGAAGGCAAATCGTTTCGCGCCAGATATGTCAACCATTTGTACGCTATGGATCAGGAATGAGCAGGAAACACTGACGCACTTCATATCAAGATGCCCTGTGTTAAATGAATTTAGGGTGTCACATTTTTAGAAAAATTCAATTGAGCAAAATGAGCTGGTAAGCATACTAAAGGGTGACGATGAAATCAGTTGGAAGACTCTAGCAAGCTATATATCTACAATATTAAATTATAGAAACTTTTTAATATTAGAATTCAGCTAACGGCTAACAGCCATGCTGAAAAATCACCCCTCGTTCTTTTTTTTCTTTTTTCCAAAAATGTATAAATTAAGTTAATTTTAATCTGTACCTATGTATATATTACGAAAAAATTAATAAAAAGAAGTACTACTACTACTCCATTTTGACTTTCTTTTTAGAAATTGATCTCTTTCTTTTTTAGGATATCGCATATTTTCCTAGATTTTTCAAGATTTGTTCCACTTTTTGAGCACCAAATATTGAAAATATAAATGCGTGTAAATTCGCATTGCTAAGATGTTCCTCTCATAAAAACAATGTAAAAATAATTGAAATTAGGAAAGTAAAAATATTAAAAGTACATTGAACAAGAAGTACTAGTACATCTCACTTCCAAAACATAACAGCAACACAAAACAAAATAAACAAAACAACAGCACCGCATAGAAATTCACAGCTGCACAGCAGAAAATGGTACTAAAATCAACGACACTGCTTTAGTCTTTGGGTGATAAAACAACGTCTGGCAGTTTCTGGCAGCTGAAATTAAAGTTTAGAAACATAAAAACATTGATTCATATGTTCATATAATAAAATAAATTTCATTACGGGGACTTGGAGGGAACATAATTGAAACCTTAGCTGAAATTGAATTATATGGACTAATATATACTGACAAAGATACTGGTAAAACATTAATCTTAAAAAACATGCACAACAACTGAAGAACATTTAAATTATTTATAAATGAATCTAATATCTTTTTTTTAATATTCATTTTAAATAATTGCAATTAATAAAGGTTGTATATTTTTTTTTTAATTTTTCAATGTTGCACTTCACTTTTAAGCTGTTCATACTTCAAGATCCAACCTTCTCTCTCTTTTTAAAGCAATTCTTAAAGAGTACGGTAAAAATGAAACAAAAAGAACTTTACTTTTAAAAGCTTAGTCTTTTACGAAATAGAAATGCCCTATTTGGTACCAAAATTTTGACTTTAATTTTTTTATTTTGGCCTATGGCAGCGACAACTGTGCGATGGTGGGAGTATCTGCTGGCATATGATTTTGATATACAGTATAGAGAAGGAAAGCGTATGGCACACTTGGATTTTTTGTCTAGAAATCCCCTTCCTCTTAAGGAGCGACAAACATGAAATAAAGTAATTGAAAAGTGAATTAATTTGGAGGAAATTTCAGAAGGTTGGTTATCAGTGGAACAGTAGAGATAATGATAATGTCGAAATAGTCACTAAATTGAATAACGATGAACTTTCGTTGGAGTGGGCTAAAGAAATGAGGAATGAGGTGGCGTAGGTTAATAAAAAAAAAATTTACATACATGTAAGAAGCATGGGGTTCTGGCGATCATCGAGCGGTATCGGTATGCCTGCGATATAGATCAACGGTGATATCGATCAATAGGTGAAGGTTGGCAAGGCGGTCAACGAGAGAACGATAGATGAGGACGCCATATTATCAATTAATCAGCAGAAGCGAGTGAATGCAGCCACAGTGTTTTATGAGTAAACTATATTCACTTTTTAATTTACTTACTTAATTAGACTAGAATGGATTATTCATTGTGTTTGGTTTCATCGCGTATTGCAAATAAAAACGTATATATAAAATTTATAATAGAATGCAATAAGAAGTGGAAAATAAATTAAAGAAAGGAGTATTATGGAAAATGTAAGTTTTAATTTTTGTAATGAAACGATTTTATTATATAAATTAATGGAAAATTGTTTCGTTCTAGTACTGGAAAAATGTTCTTTCACGAAAATATCGAACACATTAACAAAAACCAATTAAATTAATACTACATAAACTTAAATATTTCATTATAATTAAATTTGTATAATTAGTTACATACTTCATATTTCATTATTTATTATCTTTATATATAAAATTCGAGTGTACAATGGTTTGTGACAGCCTTGCTCCTAAACGGCTAGACCAATTTCGATAATAGATGGCGCTGTTGTCGAGATACAGGCATTTTTTACCAAATTTTTAACATTTTTTTATCTAGCGCACGCTATACTAAGCCGATTTTAATAATTTTTTTGATGTTCTAAATGACAAATGAATGCTAATGAAAAAAGTTGCATACTTAATTTTTTCAGTTTTTAACTTCTAATATGATATTTTTAAGTATTAAGTTTTTTGAAAACCACTGCAAGACCAAGCATAAAAAGTTGTGTACTTTTTTTCGCTTTTAATGCTTTGGTTGTTGTTATTGTTGTATTTTCCTCAGTAAGTGCGCACTTTTTGCGCTCTTCGTTTGTGTATTTTATGTTCATTGCTTTGATTTGATTGTGTTTTGATTTTGATTTTTTCTTCTTTTTTTTAAAGCAAAACAACGTTTGCGGGGTCAGCTAGTAGTTTATAATTATAATCTTAGTTCTAATTTATAAAAAATAAATAAATGCTCCGGTCTAACAAAGAAAACAATTTTTGTTTTAAAAAATTAACTTTATTTTTTTACATACTCTTCTTGTTGGGTGATACATTCATTCCAAATAGAAATGTAACCAATGCACAGTGGTCGGAGTTGTATGGAGAGAGCGGCCAAAAATACTTCTAGAAGAGATATCAACCTGAAACTTTAGTTACGTCTTTGTATCAATGAGAGATCTATAGAATGGAAAAATGGGGGTGGTTCGACCATCCTACACCCATCCAACCACCCACTTCACATATCGAAAATATTTAAAAAAAAATGTATACTCAATTTGTTGTGGCCTCTCTATTATATTGAAATCTTATTGATCTACAGTAGCGGGTCGACGAGGGACGAGGATTTTTCCAAAATATTTTAGCAATGTGAGTCTCATCTGATTTAGATATAAGATGATGAGGTACATACGATGTTACAAATAAGCTATTATCTACCAAATTATTATTTGATACTTTCTGCTTATATTCGCTATGTCCTGTGCTACCGTCGAATTCCCATTTCTCAATTAATGTAAGATTTTTTATAGAATTATTTGTTATATCATTGATAACACTACTCTGTAGCTGCATTATACGCGAAGCTGTGTGATCTAGCAAACTTTGCAGCTCGACTTCAGCGTGTGATTCGCTCACACTAATGTTATCTGGGTAAGTTTCTTTTTTGGCTTTCAAAACATTGTCATAGATCGTAAATAATTTTCCTGTTTATGAACTTCCGAATTTGCAAATATTGATGTTTTGTTAAATTAGTTTCCATTATTAGTGATAAGTGAAAACAGCTTTAACATTTGCTTGTGAACACGTAGGATTTGGCTGTAATTTTGCAAAACATAAAGCAGAAGCAGCAGACTCATTACTTTCTGCTACCACGGTTATTCGCCGCTTCGTCCTTTTTGAAGACTCTGCAAAATTTATTCTTCCACTATATTTATGAGACCCTGATCCTTGAACCACACATTTTAAGGAAACACTTTTGCTTAATCTCAAGCCATAACACATCAATTTTTTTTACAAATATATCTAATGCATTTTAGTATATTTTCTGGCTCTATTTTACAGCCTTTATTTTTAATAATCTTTTGCAATGCATCGATTATATTTCGTACTTTTTCGATATTTTTTCCGCCAACTGTACACCCAATTTCAAAAAATCATTTTTTATCTCTCTGTTACTCATGCATAAACATTCATTTTGATTACTGTAACGCTTTTTTTGGACTTACACCTCGCTAAAGAAGTTTCAGTTGCAGCTGCGAACATCCTCCCCCCGTTGAAGGACAGCGGTCCTCACCACAATCTTCAACGGGTAAGATGCTTAGTTTATTAACTGCTGGCCGGGTGATACCATTTGAAGTGCGGAGGATGACAACTCGCACTACGCCGTCAGCTCCAGCTATTGTCTCTGTTACCCTGGCAATCGGCCATTTCGGCGGGGGTAGATTTTCATCCTTGCTACACACGACGTCATTGATTTGAATTGCAGATTGCGGAATACGCCATTTAGAGCGTTTTTGTAACAAGGTTAGATATTCCTCGCTCCACCGTCTCCAAAACAATTGTTGTACATGGGTGACCCGCTGCCAACGATCGAGGCGACTGCAATTAAGTGGGATGAGATTTGGCTCAGGAATAGCTGTGAGCGGACCGCCAATTAGAAAATTACCTGGAGTCAAGACATCGAAATCCGAGGGATTCTCTGATAGAGGAGAATTTATTATTGCCTGAATTTGTGACACCAAAGTGCGTAATTCATCGAAATTCAGGAGTGCTGATCCAACAGACCGATACAAATGGTGCTTAGCCATCTTAACAGTAGCCTCCCATAAGCCGCCGAAATGAGGTGAGCGAGGCGGGATGAAACGCCAATCTATGCCCATGCCTAAACAGTATGCATGAATTTCCATGTGATGAACTTCACTGTAGAATAAGCGACGCAACTCTTCCAATTCGTTTCTTGCACCGACAAAATTAGTGGCATTATCTGACCAAATGCACTTTGGTGCACCACGTGTTGATATGAAACGCTTCAACGCACTTAGAAAAGTTGAAGTAGATAGGTCTTTCACCAATTTCATCCAAACTGCCATGGTTGAGAAGATGATGAAAATGCTAATTAAACATTTTTGAGGTGGTCTCTTACGCACATCCGACTTGTAATAAAAAGGACTGCAGTAGTCTATGCCTATAACAGTAAATGGACGAGCATCCTGGATTCTTTCCTTAGGCAAATCAGACATAATATGCTCTATGAGCCGAGGTTTAGCTCTACAGCAAATGATGCACCTGGCCAAAATTGTAAGCGTATGGAAGCCAGCAAAGATTGCGGACCTGCATGGTGATGTTTTCGATGGAAGTAAGTAATGATGGCGTAGGTTAACGGGTCTCCCTTGGCAGAATGACGAGCCTCAAATCCAAGAGTAGAGTTCTTCAGGCGGCCACCAACTCGGATCAAACCATACTCATCCAGAAAGGGAGATAGCGACACGATGCTACTGGATAACGGCACGGTCATTTTTGCTTCCAGTAAGCGATAGTCAGAGGTGAGATGAGCCTTTTGAATGAGACGAATCAATATATAGGTAGAGACGAATGTTATCAGCAGAAAGGTTTTTTTTGCTGCATGTGATAAATTTGTGCATATATCCAAATGCATGGTTCCAAATGAATTTATGTATTTGAAATTTATGGTGATATCGGCGATGCTGCTAACTGCTGTTAATGTTCTAAGACGAAGCTCTGGAAGTTTCATTTCTTGTAGTCGTCGTATTGGCTAACGGCTGCTTAAGTCTTGCAAAAACGGTGGTCCGTTCATCCATAGATTTGAATGGAATAGCTCACGAGGTTTAGCTCCCCTTGACAAGATGTCCGCAGGGTTCATTTCAGTTGGCACGTAATGCCATTCCATTTTTTCAGTCAATTGTTGTATTGTGAAAACTCTGTTGGCAACGAACACGTTAAATTTTGAAGATTCCTCTTGCAACCAGGACAGCACCACAGACGAGTCAGACCAGCAATGATATTGCCCAATAAACAGTTCCATTTTCGCGATTTCGTGCACCAGCTGAGCAAGCAGTGCGGCTGCACAGAGTTCTCTTTAGGCACCGTCAGAGTTTTCAAAGGTGCTACACGAGCTTTATAACACAACAGATTCACAAGCACGCCATTATCCTTACGTGAACAAGTATAGATACAGGCACCATAAGCCTCAAGACTATCATCGCAAAAAGCATGTATCGCAACAATAGCCCCAGGCTGCAGTACGTACCGAGGAAATGTTGCATGGCACACATCAACGAAATCATGTCACAATGCCGTCCAAGCAGTGTGCATTGCCTGTGGCAGGCTCTCGTCGCAATGCAGTTTCCCTCTCCACATGCGTTGCAGCAAAATTTTTGCCTTCGTTAGGGTCGGCCCAATAAGGCCAAGTAGTCATAGCAACGCGCAATGGTTGACAACACGAAGCGTTTTGTGTGTTGCATAGAGCTAGTACTAAGCTGTGAAGCAAAGGTAAAAAGAAGTTGTCGTTTTTTGGCTGCCAAACCAAACCAAGAGCCTTTGTGACATCGCTACCATCATTGAATTTGAGCATACCCTCTCTATCACCTTCAAGTACATCACGAAGAACATCAGGGCAACTAGAGCACCACTTCCTCAAAAGAAAATTGCCACGGAGCTTGGTTGTTTGATGCATAATCATACGAACTTCCTCCACTGAATTACCTCCAGAAATCATGTCGTCTACGTAGAAGTCGCGCATGATCGTCTGGGCACCCAATGGATACGCCGAGGATTCATCAGAGACAAGTTGTTGCATAGCGCGTATAGCAAGAAAGGAAGCAGGCTTGGTTCTGTAAGTGACTGTATCAAGCTTGTAGATCTCCAACTTGTCTTCAGGAGAATCACGCCATAATATGCACTACAACATGCTATCTGGCGCTACCACACGAACGCATCGATACATCTTGCAGATGTCACCTGTAAGAGCAATTGGTAAAGTACGAAATCTAATTAGAGTATTAAACAACTTAGCTTGAATTGTGGGCCCAGCCATGAGGATATTGTTTAACGATAAGCCAGAAGTCGTTGCTGCAGAGCCGTCAAACACAACTCTGAGCTTTTTTGTAGTGCTGTCATCTTTAATAACACAATGGTGAGGTAAGAAGTAACGGCACATGTGTATGTTTGCAATGGGAACTGGCAACATATGATTGAGCTCAAGGTATTCCCTAATGAAGGAAGAATATTGCTCTTTTAGATTAACATTTCTGGCGAATTTGCGCTCCAGGGTTTCTAATCGTCGTTTAGCTTGGAGAAATGAGCCGCCAAGAGCTTCTGTGCCATGTTTCAAGGGTAGTCGTACCGAGTACTCCCCTGAGGGCAGCCTGACAACATGCTCCTTAAAATGCCTTTCACAGTAAAGTTCCTCATTTGTTGCCTTGTGTATAGGTTCAAAATTGTGTTCTATCTCCCAACTCGTCCAGCATAGTGCTGGGGTTGATGCCATCCTTCGACGAACGATGGTGGCATCCACCAGAGAAAATCCACCCGAATTGCGTTTTTTGCTGCAATGGCAAAGCAGGAGCCAGCGAAATCTGACCTATGCACAACAGCTCGAAGAAAAGACCAGCTCCGATGAGAAGATCAATCCGCTGTGGAAAGTTGAATGATGGATCGGCTAGTTGAATATTAGAAGGCACCTTCCAAGACGAAGTGTTTATTGACGAGCTAGGCAAACGGTCAGTTATAGTTTGAGCAATGACTGCAGTGATGCTACTTGTGAAGTCTGAAATCCGCGATTTCAGAACAAGCTCCACAGAGTAGCCATCAGTTGAAAAGTCGGCATCACCGATTCCCGAGATGGCAGTAATCATTTTTGTTTTCCGTAGTTGCAATTGTCTTGCGAATCTGGTTGTGATGAAATGTAGTTGTGAACCAGTAATGTGCGACATGGCACAAGTGTGCCGGAACGATTGCGTACAAATATAACGGCAGTGGCTAGCAGCACAGCATCAGATGGAGAATGAGACACAGTAGCTTGAGGAGAGGCCGATGTAATTGCAACCATGGCGTTTGAAGCGGGCGGTTGCAGTGACAATGCTGCAATTGAATTGTCGAATTGAGAAGTATCCACAGAATCGTTGATAGGATCCAATAGCGTATGATGCTTTAGTTTACAAGTGCGACAAAATCCGGCTTTACACTCTCGCATTTGGTGACCCTTCTTTAGGCAATTAAAGCATAGTGCGAGATCTTTTGCCTCTTTCTGACGCATAGTTGGGGAAGGTTGACAAAACGAGAGCAGTCATAAATGGAATGGCCTGTGCATCCACAGAACGAACAACTATTTGTATTATCACTTGCAGCAACGAAACTTTTTCTTACACTGGAATTCACTGCCTTTCCAACATGACCATCAGAATCTCTAATGGCATGTTCAACATTTTCCATGGTTCGACAGCGTTCGTCCAAGAAGGCCTCCAACTTTTCCCACGAAGGCATTTCATTTATTGGTAAACTCTACTCCCACTTTGCCTGAGTCACTTTGTAAGCTTTTGTACCAGAACTTGAACGAGCACAGCATCGGCAATTTCCCCCCTTGTGGAGAGGGATTGCTGTGCTCGCAAGTGGGAAGTCTGTTAAATTCCGCTATTTCTCGACTGTCAAATCAGCCCTCTCAAGCCCTCTAAAAACCGTTTTGTTAGATATTCTAATGCTATTTTGTAGTTAGTCTGGTTAATCTCCAGCGAGCTTATGGTAGCCAAGGCAGACCCACTTAAGCAGGACCACAAATGCTGTAACTTCTCGACGGCAGTGAGCTCGCCTTCATTGTCAATGATGGTGGTGAACTTTGAATAAAAATTTGCCCACTCCGTATAGTCACCATCAAACTTCGGCAGCGATAACTGAGGCAAACGTGACCTGCTTCCCAAGACGAGGACTGGCTGCGATTCATCTGGATTCAACCTGAAAGTTGAGCAAAGCTGTGTTGCATTACGTTTGCCAAGTTCACGCTGAAGCGAAGTTCGGAAGCGAAACAATGCAGACTCAAATTTGTCAGGCACTCTCTCGAAATTTGACTTCAGATCAGCAGCTTGCTCTAAAAGTCCCTTAATCTCATACTCATCCATTTCTCTTGCCCGCTCACTGTCATTGTCTTTAGTCAATTCTATAAGTCGATCATAAATTGCTTTTGACTTAATGCTTAAGAAATGGTGAGGACGATCGTCACTTGGATCAACTGCTGGACTACTTTCAGTCATACTTTTTTCTTAAAAAAAACAGTACAGATGTTGTAGTACTTTGCTTGGAACGGTATCTCGCCGGGGTCTCCAAATGTTGTGAGATACCGAGCCTTTTCAGTACCTTGGTTTGTTGTTGTTTGAAGAAATAGTCAGCGCACGCAAATTTCTACTTTAACTTGATTTTTATTTAATTCACGAAACACTAAAAACATTAGTAATGTAATATCGGTTCAATTTAAAAAGTATATGCCAATAAGTAAAAAAAAAATAACTAAAAAAGCACACGACTGCACGTGGCGAAAAAAACATAATTGAGAGTGATCATAACCAACAAGAAGAAAACAAAATTGCATTTTTTTTTTGCATAGCCAACATAGCGGGATGATTGATAAAACAGTTCGTAGACATGTTTGGCCTACGACATCGAACATGCTCGAGTATGAGTGCGACCCGTCGCAATGTCTTACTCATCTGTTTCAGTTGCAGCTGCGAACAACCTTCATGTTTAATAACAATTTTTCCAATTTAAATGTCAAGGTTTTTTAAAGAAGTTATTGGTATTCAAAAATGAACCACACTATCAGGCTGCTCACACTTCAATGAACAGTTGAACACGTGTTCTCACTTCTGATGCTATTTTAGAAATTACCGTTAGAATCAAAACAAAACAAATTTACGTTTGAGTAGTTTGATCGTTTATGAGACTGCGTAGTTGATGATAACTCCAAAATTTTGATTTTGATTTTTTGATTTTTGGCCTATGGCAGCGATCACTGTGCAAAGTGCTTTGCGATGAAACACACACCAGCATACGAAAATAAAAATGAAGAGAAATGAGAAAAAGTTTGTTTGTTACGATAGTCGCACAATGGATATGCAAGCAAGACACAAAAATCAGACAACAAAGAAGAATCGACGATAAGTGCGAACATAATAATGATAATGTAAATCAGGTCTAATGGACTGAGACTGAATGTCTAAAAGGACCTTTATATGTCAGTCCATTTCGATTTCTGAAGCGATAACATGGACTGAGACTGGACTGACCGTCTAATAGGCCTTCAAGCCAATTGCAATTAAGTCTTCAACAATGAGTAAATCGAATAAAAGTAAGCGTTGCCAATTTTTTGCATTCATTTGCGATTTGTGCAGTTTACAAAAAACAGGGTCGTTCATGAAACTGACCACACAACTTTATACATTTGTGCGATTTATTCGCTTTCATGAATACCCTAATTGTAAATATAATCGAACAATATGTAAACAAAAAGTGTTCAGTGCTGTGCAAATAACTGAAACGATTGGCAGCACTGAAGATTTAGACTGATATTGTAAAAACAAGTATTTTGTCAGTCCATTTGGTCCATGGACTGAGACTGAACTGAGCGACTTAAAGGGCCTTTTTGCTTAAAAACGATAAATCGCGATTTTCGTATTTCCGTATGAACAATATCAAAAAGAATTTTTATCCACATTAGCTATACACTTTACATTTACTTTTGCAAAAAAAAGTAAAATCGAATCAGCCGGCTGGTTGGCGCCAGAAAAATAAATTCTAAACAAACTAATTGCACAGTGTCGCATAGTACAGAAACGGCAACAGAACCAGACTCCAGTACATTTGCACCTGAAACGGGGCCGTAATGGGAAAACAGTGCGGCCAGGTTGCACTAAAAATGAAACCAGATCTCAGTGTATTGGCACCAGGACCAGAAACAACTGCTTTTGACTTCTTTTCGATGCTGTCTTTTCCTTTTCTTTTGATTGCTCAACAAGAGAATATAGACCAAAGCTTTGAAGTTTCGTTAAAACAAATTATGGCAGCAACATAAAATTTCAAATTTTATTTATTTCTAGCTCCTATCTGAATTTCACTTTTATTTTTCAATATGACCAACACAATAGTAAGCAGTTTTGGTTCTATTCTATGTTGCACAGTCTCACAGCACCAGAACGAGGCCAGAAATAGAACACTCCAGGAACATTGTTATTGGAGTCCGGTTCAGTTGCCGTTTGTGTCCTATGGGACACCGCGCCATTCGCACACCCAAAAGTTCGTTCTTTCGTACTAGGTCGCTCGTGAATTACCAAGACTGAAACGAACTAAGAACGAGATGATTGACAAACTAGTTCGCATAGTTCACCTATAAGAGCGCTCTTTCGAACTAGGTCGTTCGCGAACTACCCAAGACTACAAAAGTACTTGTTTCTGATTCTGTAGCGAATGCACAGCAGCACTGTTTTCCGTTCCTGTTTCTAGAGCAAATGTACTGGAATCTGGTCCATGTTCTGGTTTAGGGCTTAATATGTAAATATTTTTTTGAGTTGACAGGCCTGTTCGTATATTTTGTTTGTTTGTGCCCAGTGCTGGAAAACTATCGATAGTGGGCCCTTCGATAGCTTTGTAAACGATAACTGAAACTATCGATACTATCGATAGTACTATCGCATTTGAATGTAGCAATTGGAAACCAACATGTAAACAAATTTACGTATGTTGCTATAGTATGCAGGCTATGATTAACATTAAAAATATTGAAAACAAGAAAATGGTTAAATTAAACTGTAAATATAAGAATATATGAATTTAAGAAATTAAATTAACTGTTTCCTAAGTTTTTTAAAATAGGTCATTGCTTACTCTTATTCGATTTGTGAGCATCAATCGTCACACAACTTTGTACGAACGCACACATTTTTTTATATGGGTCGTGCAAGAAACTGACCACACAACTTTAATCATTTTGTTGAAATCGAACGTCTTACAAATGAAATTATATATTTTAAAGAAAATTAATTGAATTAAAGATATTAAATTTGTATCCGGACATGCTTCTTTAGGAGTAGCATTAATTATCGTTGTAATTTTTGTTGCAAACACCATTCGAAAATTAATGATAAGACGTCAACTGCAGGCCAAAACATTTGCCAGCCCTTTGCAAAATGTTCATATATGAATTCACTACAAACAAGAAGTTTGTTTTTATGTCAAGTCAAGAAGACTTAAAATTGTTCTATAAATCATTTTTTCATACCTATATTTTTTATGCAACGCTGCGCGCCTTTTTAAGAATCAGTGATGTGAAATACCACACTATTGATAGTGTTACAATCCATCGATAGCATTGTTGGAAAAAAAACTATCGATACTATCGATAGTGCCATCGATAGTTCTTCAGCACTATGCACAAATTGTGCCTAAATTAAGTAAAATAAGAAAAGGAGGAATGGAATGAGAAAGTCACCGTGAAATATTGTAAAATAAATTATAATGGGTGTAGAACACTCACAACAACGTGTCGAAGCCGATGGACACGAGATTTACGATGACAGTCGAAATATCAGGCTACCATTAACAATTAATGATCATCATGGTATGGCTGAAGTTGGTGGTGGAGGCATTGATGGTATTGTTATTACTGGCAGTTCAGCGGCGGCATTAAATGCCGCAGCTGCTGCAACCAATAAGAGGCGCAACATTGGAGTGCGTGCAAACAATTATAATGGCAGCGTTGTTAGTGGCACCGGAAATCATAATCATACAGCCGTTGTCATCGCCAGCAAACAAATTATATCGGATTCAGCTTCACCCACTGGTTCGGAATTAAGCAGACCTCCATCACCGCCTCTAAGCATATGCTCAGACTTGCCATACATCTCATATATGGATCGACCAATTGGCGATTCACCAAAAATCCGTAACAAACCCACAAGTGCACTGCAACATAATACAAACCGTGCCGCAGCACGTAAATCCTATCCCAGCAGTGTTAAAGAAAAGCGACCCCAGTCGACAGCTTCAAGTCATAGCATTGTTATTGTTAAACCTGGTGCACGGGATGATGAACTGGATATGGATCCCGATTTGGCGCGTTTACGTAATATACCACAATTTATGCCCGTATTAAGAGAATCAATTACTTCTGCGACATTTACACGTGATTCCGAAATCATGGAACGCTTACATTCACAACACTTGTTAAATATTTGTAGTCGCATGCAAACACATCTAAATCTATGCGCGACCCATATAACCAACGACCAAAACCACTTGGTCGAACGCACTAAAGTGGTAAGCAATTCTATAACGACTTTGTTCGCTTCGTTTGTTGATATGCAAAAAACATATGCCGCTTATGCTGAACAATTTGCTAAAATACGAGTTGTCTCACAGCAACTGAGCCGGTCTAACTCGCTACTTCACGACAATATGGCAAGTCTGGAGACGATCAATAACTTCCTTGATCCCGAAGATCGTCTTGAGGCATTTGTATGGCAGACGAACGATAGTAAGTTACGTGGGGAGACAGAAGGTGCCGCTGGCACTGGGAATAGCAAACGCCTTTGGCGTATGTAAATACATAAGTATAAACACTTTGCCTACCGTTCTGCAATAGTCTTGACTGTTTGCCTGTCTACATATGAGTGCATGGTGTCGGCATAATTGCAGGCCGGCTATTCCTCACAAATAAGTAAGAATCAACTGAAGATATTTTATGTTTATAGTTTAATGGTAAATACATTCATACAAACATAGACGACAATTCAAAAGTAATTTTCTTATTTATTAAAATTTAAAATGTTCATGTTATTATACTTATGTTTATCTGTGTGTGTCTCTGTGTACATTTATGTAATTCTAAACATTAAAATAATAAACCATTGAAATGCATAATTTAGTAACCAGTGACTGTTCTTGAATGCATAACTAAATGCATAATTTCAGCGTTCTTTACATTGATATCCTCTCTCTCTCTCTCTCTCTCTCTCTCTCTCTCTCTCTCTCTCTCTCTCTATCTATCATTATCTTCTATCTTTTTTATCAATATATATATATATATATAAATGGGTGAGATAAATAGTATAACGGCGATGGACTCCGAGACCGTTTGACCGATCACCATGAAAGTTAGTACATACATATACATCAGTACTTTTTCAGGGAGGGGTACTTCTCTGTTTTTGTTCGAATAGTAAAGAAAAACCAAAAGAAACATGTGAAATAAATTTTGTAAAATGTTTTTAAAGAAGTCGATTTCACAACCTTTCCAACTTTCGAAGTTGCGTTGTTGCTAAATTAAGACTAATTTTGTTTGTTTTTTTTTCGAATTGCGTTGTTTTTAATTATTATTTTTCGGGAATCACATTTTTTTAGTTTGTGTGTTTTCAGTGAATCACCATTTTTTGTGAAACACAGTTGATGAGCATTGGTACAAATAGTAGAGTTGCTGTCAAAGAAGATAATGCCCCTGGTCACCCAGTTTATATTGATAATTTATCGGAAAATGTTACATTTGTGTTCTTACAACCGAACACCACATCATTGATACAGCTAATGGATTAAGGTGTAATATCGAATTTTAAATGCTATTACTTCCGACGAAAATTTAAGCTACTTTTAAGTGTAACAGATAAATCTACAATGCAAGAATTTTGGAAAAAATTTAATGTAAGATTCTTGGAAGGATGTTAAAGCATCTTGCATGAACAGTGCTTGGCGCAAAATATGGCCAGAATGTGTGCACCAGAAAAAAGGAAGCACTTTGGAAAATAATGATGATAGGGCAGAGACTTTGTCAAGAAATGGTTAATCTAGCAAAACATTCAAACTTTGAAGGAATGGATAAGACTGATATAGAAGAATTATTAACTTCACATAACCAAGAAATGTCTAATCAGAGATTAATGTAATTTGAACTGGAAATCGACAGTTCGGTAGAAATATGTCAACGTCGAAATTTAACTTCCCAACAACTGTCTAAGACCATGAGTTTAATTGATGAAGTCATGGACATTTTTTCAGAATACGATCCTGACAGCGAAAGAAGTCTAAAGGTATCTCGTGCGGTGACATCAAACGTAAATTGTTACAAAGAACTTTACCATGAGATAAAAAAAAACTGTTCAGCAAACTTTGGGCAAATTTTTGGAAAAAATTACACCAATGAATTCTTTACCTTTAGAATTATTTTGTATTATGTTTTTTGTTTTGTTGTTAACTCTTTTTGACGTGTATGATTGAATTTCTTTCCCTTTTGAATTGAATTAATAAAGTTGCATTTCATTTTTGTTATCTAAATTTCTACTTCTTTTAACATTTAATAAAAAAAAAATGTAGGAACCTATCTTTTATATTTGTATGGGTTCCAATAAAAAATCGTAATTCACTTTGCGTCATTTCGATTTTTAGGAACGACGCAAAGCGAGGTCTGGCTGTATTTAGTGTATTCCACTAATTGTTTAAAACAGTTTGAAAATTGCATTTGAGAAAAAAATACAAATTGCTCGAATTAATTGTGGTCAGGGTAGTATCTGGTTAGATATGTTCCCTACGGATTCCGAAACTGCTGAACCGATTTTGATTAAATTTTCAGACAGAGGGTTTCTGTAAAGTTAAGCGCGAATTGGACTTGCTGTTGTCGAAAAATTGGTGTATAAAATTTTGCATATAAATCTTGGAGACATATTTTAAAAATATGTAATAATTGATTCCTGCGATTTTTCAAAAGTATTTCAATTGCTGCGCAATGTACTACAATTAACAAGAGAACAGCATCACGCACAAACATGACATTGGGAGCGTAGCAAAGCACGCCGGAATTCTAGTACATACTTACATGTATGTATATAAATGGACGAAAAAAGTAGTTTGACGGCGATGGATTCCGAGACTGTTTGACCGATCAGCATAAAAGTTGTCAAATATATGTATTTTTTCATGGGGAAGGTTTTTGCATACTTTTTTTTCGGAACCGCTGTTGTGAAATTGGTGGATAAAATTTTGCATATAAAGCTTAGAGACATATTTTAAAATCAATCAAGTAGTCTCTGTCAAATATATGAGATAATAAT
The DNA here is from genome assembly GCA_037043315.1 of Amiota communis. Taxonomy (NCBI): domain Eukaryota; kingdom Metazoa; phylum Arthropoda; class Insecta; order Diptera; family Drosophilidae; genus Amiota; species Amiota communis. Next base: position 90,517 of record JBAMAV010001002.1, on the reverse strand, counting down.
GTCAATATTAATATTTTTTTGTTTTGATGTAATATCCTATGCATATCCTTTTGCTGTTATATACTTCGATTCTGGCTTATTTTCAATATTTAAACGTGAATAAATTGTACGTGATACAACAAAACGAAGGTCATATTTCTAATCTATATATTCTATATTAACACATTCGAAAGGGGGAAAAAAACAAAATTTTGCAGGTCTGTGTTGTCTTAGTAACTGTACAAATCGCTCAAGAAATTGTGTTCCAGTCGTATGGCGAATTATAGAGGTGTTCCACTGTACTTGTTTTTTTTCTTATCATTTTTGTGTATTTTATTCAAATAATATTGGGAGAAGGGATACTAAAAATTTTAGAAATTTATTTATTCGAGTAAAACACTTTCTTCTATATTTTCGGTGTTGGAATGGAGGTACATTATTTAATATTGTATCGTCATTTGATGTAATTTTCGTCCGTTTTTCGTTATAAGGTTCCTCGCTGTGGAAATGGCTCTTTCTGAAGCTAAACTAGTTGCCGGCGCAGCTAAAATTATTAGTATTACTTCTTCCACTCATTCACGTTATGTTCAACACTAAATGCACACATGATACGGTCGGAGCCAGACAATAACTTCGTTATAGAGAGGTTTTCATTATTGGGGAGTTGTCAAAAAAAATTTTTTTTGAAGTTAAACTTCTTTAGCGAGGTGTAAGTCAAAAAAAAAAAACGTTATGGTAATCAAATGTTATGATGCGGGGGAGAGACGTTGATGGGGGATACACACTGCATATTGGGCTGTTCGTCTGCAGCGTAGAGAATGAATGTTTTTGCATGAGTAAGAGAGAGATAAAAAATGCTTTACTGGTGTGTGTTTTTACGAAGAGCATACGAACAAGTAACCGAAAAACCGACCACCAGCCGAAGATGCTTTTCTCTCTCTCTCTCTTCGTGTGTGCGTCGTCGTTGTTGTTGTTGAGAGTGAACATACAACAGAGCTCTCTTTCTGAATTTGTATTTATTGTGAAGGGAAGTGCGGGTTTCTGCTGTTGTTTGGTTTTGTGCACAACTTATCAACAACAACACACCAGCAATTAGTACAGTTGCATTTTCGCTTTTCTCTTTAATCATATATTATTCTTTTCATTTGTGTGTGCCCTATACAACGCCGATCTCATATTAATTCGTACGCATGTCGCTGAGTCTTTGCTGTTATTTGTCATATAAATCAATACGTTATGTCACCCAATTCTTTAAATTATTAATTATAATGTGCTATAATGAAATAAATGAATATTCCCAGTTGACCAAGCATCGTATGTCGTGCGGACTTCCGTCGAAACGATCTGAAACGGGCTCAGAAATGAGTGTTTCGTCCGTTCAAAACGGATGTATGAGAAAAAATAGTCAAAAGAGACGAAAAGACAACAACAAAAAAACAGCACCGCAACAATATCCGTTTCATGCTCAGAAACGTTCACTTTCGCGGAAATATTTCGGACATGAAACGGATACATGGATAAATAGCAATAATAAGTAAAAGAGGTAACCAACGGTTTAACCGACAAACGACGCAAACACAAAATTTTCGGTATTTGTTTTGCTGTCGTTCGCGCTATTCTTCTTTATTGTGTATACCTTTAGTGCAGCAGTCGCGTGCGCAGAAAAAAAAGTGAAAAAAAAAAGTAATGTGCCTCACCTATATAAGCACATTTTAGAAGTGAAACTGCTGCACAAAATGTTAGAAATCAAGTTTTTAAATAATTACTAGAGTTGTGTATAATATTATTCATTTATTTCATTCTTGAAGAAGCAATTTTAGTGTTGAAAGCATATTATAATTAATAATTGAGTACATATGATTGAAGTGAAGAGCGAAAATGCAACTGTTGATGGAATAAGTTATGCACAAAACCAAACAACAGCAACGACCCCCAGTTACAGTAATCAAAATGAATGTTTATGCATGAGTAAGAGAGAGATAAAAAATGATTTACTGATATGTGTTTACTTTACGAAGAGCGTACGAACAATTGACCGAATACCGACCACCAGTCGAAGATGCTTTTCTGTCTCTCTCTTCGTGTGTGCCGTAGTTGTTGTTGCGAGTGAACATACAAAAGAACTCTCTATCTCAATTTGCGTTTGTTGAGAAGGGAAGTGCGCGGGTCGTTGCTGTTGTTTGGTTTTGTGCACAACTTATCAACAACAACGCACCCATCAACAGTTGCATTTTCGATCTTCTCTTCAATCATATGTACTCAATTATTAATTATAATATGCTTTCAACACTAAAATTGCTTCTTCAAGAATGAAATAAATGAATAATATTATACACAACTCTAGTAATTATTTAAAAACTTGATTTCTAACATTTTGTGCAGCAGTTTCACTTCGAAAGTGTGCTTATATAGGTGAGGCACATTACTTTTTTTCACTTTTTTTTCTGCGCACGCGACTGCTGCACTAAATGTATACACAATAAAGAAGAATAGCGCGAACGACAGCAAAACAAATACCGAAAATTTTGTGTTTGCGTCGTTTGTCGGTTAAACCGTTGGTTACCTCTTTTACTTATTATTGCTATTTATCTATGTATCCGTTTCATGCCCGAAATATTTCCGCGAAAGTGAACGTTTCTGAGCATGAAACGGATATTGTTGCGGCGCTGACTTTTTGTTGTTGTCTTGTCGTCTCTTTTGACTATTTTTTCTCATACATCCTCATCACATATGAGCCCGTTTCAGATCGTTTCGACGGAAGTCCGCACGACATACGATGCTTGGTCAACTGGGATTGCATTATACATTTATATAAGTATATATTTTGAGATTATATTCAATTCATTCTTTTATTTTTGTATATGGTACAATGTTTGCTTGGCAGAGTTTTCTGTTTCCTTCTCAATGAAATTCTTTTGCTTATTCCTGTAGAAACAGTGCAGATATAGGAAGATTTCTCTCTTTAATACCTGCTAACCGAATTTCTCCGTTCTGTTAAAATCACATGTCAGCAAAATTAATGCCAGCTAATTTAGGTACGAAAAAACTTCTAATCAAGTCTCTGTATCGTTCACCGTTGACAGTAACATTCTGGCCATCTACATTTTTGACGCTTGTACGCGCCAGTCGTGGCGGTCACATGACCAAAATCATATGTAAATCATATTTAATGTTATAAAATTATCTATCCAATGAAGCTAGTTTAAATGATATTATAAATATTTTTCTTTGATTTATTTTAAAGTCGTAAAACTCTAAAAAAAAACACCCTTTACTTGTCTGAAGTTTACTATGTACATAAGAATTTTTCATAGTTTACACTTCAACAAAGCTAAAATTACATTTTGGAAGGCAAGAGTAAAAGCAAACGCACTTAATTAACTGTTACTTTGTCTAACGATTTTGATGTACAGAAAAATTTTGTATACATTTTGTTTTTACATTTGCATTTCAAACAAATAAATATATTCGTAACGTTTGAATAAATTCGTTACAGATGAGTTATTTTATATTAAAAAAATGTTTTGCGTGCTTGAAAATCGTTCTTATAGAGAGGCAATTCCTATAGAGCAGTTCGTTATAGAGAGTTAAAATATATGAAAAAATGTAAAAAACGTTGTGTCTTCAAAATGACTTCGTTATAGAGAAGTATTTGCTATTGGGGATTGCGTTTTAGAGGAGTTCCACTGCACATACATTTTTACTTATGGTACATAAATGAAATGTGCAGTACCTAGTGTGTATTATACATCTGTATGAATTCAAAAGGGCATTTTTGGTACTCATGTTCAAATGAATGAATTTGGCATTCACATTCACTGAAATGAATTCCAATGTCTGAATGCATCTGAGAGAGTGTTCCATGTTCTCATTCAAACGAAGCGGTGCCGAATTAAATTGAATGTTATTTTGTACTGCGTTGTTTGTTGGTACGCAAACATATTTACATCCCCGACTACATTTCACAACAAAAAATGCACACAAATTCCTCTCACAAAATAAAATGCTCTCACCGACACACAACAACAATTTCTAAAAATTTGTGTGCAATTGTTGTTGTTGTTGTTAGTCTTAATACAATGAATGTTTTTCTAGTTCATTTCGTTTCTTTAGCTTTTTTTACACACTCTTCTTGTTCCAATCGTTTTGTATGCGATCGTGTACTATGGCATCGTTCTCTCAAATGAATTAGAATTCATTCTTATTGTGTGTGGTTCCAAAAAATTGAGTACGACATTCAATGGTACTCAGTTATGCTAAGCAACTGAATGCGTTCGTACAGATGTCTAGTGCGTATTATAGTAACTTTACTTGGTATGGTTTAGTTCTAAGTATACAAGTATACATACTTCGCTTTGACGAAGGGAGAGAGAGAGAGAGAGAGCGAATTGAGAGAATGTGCACGATCGTGGTTGTTTTGTTTGTGTGTTACGTCCGCTCTCTTCGTACCGCTCGTACTAAGTTTACTTGCAAACAACAAAGAAGAACATACTTGTTTGCTTATAGTACATAAATAAAATGTGCAATACGCACCTAATCGTTTCGAAAGAGTAAGATTACTACTAGCAATCATTTGCAGTTAGTACATAAAAAAGATGTACATTTATTCTCGCATACGAATTTTACTATGTACCAAAAATAAAAACAACCTACCACTGATATGGTAACGAACTGAACGAACAAAGTTTAAATTGTATAAATACATCATGACCAGTTCAGTTGATTTTTTTTTTTAAATTATCATATTTTTAGTAAATATCGTAGCTTATGTGAAAGGGATTCATCACATTCAATCATCTTTAATAGAACCGAAGTTTGTTATGTGTATTCATATTCAAAAGCAGACAATTTTTCATCATTTACACAATGAGATACGTAAGCATCAAATGGCTTGCCTGCTGCTTTTTACTACTGAATGATTAGATGTATAAAGATACCACTCAACAATTGGAAAGATATACATAGTACATTTAAAAAAAAGTACAATAGCAAAATATCTATACATATAATAAAATCGTAGACTTTGTCAGTGTTTTTTTTTTTTGTTCAAGAATCAACTAAAAGCTACTCATTCGATTCAAAAATTTAAAATTTCATCATATTTTTCTATGATCGTGGGGCAGCACCTTTAAAAACTATGATGAAAAAAATGTTATAATTTCCTATGACACAGAAATATGATATAGCTTTTTTTGCTGTCTATATGACGTCATTTTATATGATGTACTTTTGATGAATGTTGTGTTGGCGCAAAAAAATTTTTTTTTATATTTTGAATAAAATTTTTTCCTGATTTTTGTGTGTTAATTAACGGCGGCGGTTTGAAACCAAAGACAATAGAAATGTTAAAAATAAAATTTCGAGGAACATTGCACACAAATTGTTGTTGGGCTAAAAAAATAAAGAAGAAGCACCGCATTTGTACAGTCTATACATTTTTATAGTCTTTACCGCAATAGAGAAGTGCACTTGCACTGGATGAATTCGTTATTATACTCTTCACGGGTGTGAATAGTATTATAAGTTTGTTGAAGTTTGTAGCACACAGAAGGAGACATCGCATACCACATAAAGTATATATATTTGTGATCAGCTCGATGAGACGAGTTGATTTAGCCATGTCCGTATGTCCGTCTGTCTGTATGTATGTATGCAAACTAGTCCCTCACTTTTTGAGCTAGAGAGCTGAAATTTTGCACAAAGGTTTCTTTTTACCATACGCAGCACATTTCAGCCGAATCGGACCACTAGGGGGGTACCTCCCATACAAACCCCCCTTTAAATTAATGTTCTTATTAAAAAAAGTTTTTTGTTTTTTAACATATCGAACTTAAATTTGGACACTATAAATTTGTAATCTATGGCGTTTGTAATCGTGAAAATTTCATGATCCTAGGGCTACTAGGTGGGGTACCTCACATACAAACCCCTCTTTAAATTAATGTTCTTGTTAGAAAAAGTTTTTTGTTTATAAACGTATCGAACTGAAATTTGGACCCTTAAGTTTCTGATCTATATTCATCAACCATATAAATTTCATGATCCTAGGGTTACCAGGGTTACCTTTTAAAGAATAAATGTACAATAAGATTGCCACTCAAACTGATGTGATGCTAAGAAAGGAAGGTTGGATGTAACCCGGAGGAGCGTGAAGAGTATTACATCTTTGGCATAGCCAATGATAGCCTTCTTTCTGGTTTTATATTGTCATCTGTTTGTGCGTTACTGGGATCCCAACATTAAATATATTTTTGGAATGAAATATACTGTAAATAAATACAAAATTGCTGAAAATTTGGTGCAAATATAAAGTAGAGACATTGATTAATTTAATCGTAATTAATCGATGCTTGTGGGATGCGACGGATGAGAATCACAAAAAGAAGGGAAAAATTGCGATGACCTACGAATCCATTACCAAAGAATTGGAATTTGAAGTGAGGGAAAAAAAAGCGTGTTCGGGCGCTTATTGCTCCACGCATATTAGTATCCTCTTTCGCTATAAGTGGAGATACTTTTTCCAGCAAATACGTGAAATCTTCTAACGACATTCGAACAAAATTTTTGTAAGACTCCTCGTCATCGTTAGCAAGCTCCTTTTATAAATTTTCTTCTATGGAAAATATATCACGTCTGAGGATCCACTCGTTAACCCATACTTTTCTCTTTCTTTCTATCCTTTCCCGTCTTCTCTTCAAAATAATTAAACATGCAAGACCTGCACATTTTTTTATACTCTTCACGGGAGTGAATAGTATTATAAGTTTGTCATGAAGTTTGTAACACACAGAAGGAGACATCGCAGACCACATAAAGTATATATATTTGGGATCAGCTCGATGAGACGAGTTGATTTAGCCATGTCCGTCTGTATGTATGCAAAACTAGTCCCTCAGTTTTTGAGCTAGAAAGCTGAAAACTTGCACATAGGTTTCTTTTTACCGGACCACTTGGGGGGTGGGGGGTTACCTCCCATACAAACCCCCCTTTAAATTAAAGTTCTTATTAGAAAAAGTTTTTTGTTTTTTAACATATCGAACTTAAATTTGGACACTATAAATTTGTAATCTATGGCGTTTGTAATCGTGAAAATTTCATGATCCTAGGGCTACTAGGTGGGGTACCTCACATACAAACCCCTCTTTAAATTAATGTTCTTGTTAGAAAAAGTTTTTTGTTTATAAACGTATCGAACTGAAATTTGGACCCTTAAGTTTCTGATCTATATTCATCAACCATATAAATTTCATGATCCTAGGGTTACCAGGGTTACCTTTTAAAGAATTAATGTACAATAAGATTGCCACTCAAACTGATGTGATGCTAAGAAAGGAAGGTTGGATGTAACCCGGAGGAGCGTGAAGAGTATTACATCTTTGGCATAGCCAATGATAGCCTTCTTTCTGGTTTTATATTGTCATCTGTTTGTGCGTTACTGGGATCCCAACATTAAATATATTTTTGGAATGAAATATACTGTAAATAAATACAAAATTGCTGAAAATTTGGTGCAAATATAAAGTAGAGACATTGATTAATTTAATCGTAATTAATCGATGCTTGTGGGATGCGACGGATGAGAATCACAAAAAGAAGGGAAAAATTGCGATGACCTACGAATCCATTACCAAAGAATTGGAATTTGAAGTGAGGGAAAAAAAAGCGTGTTCGGGCGCTTATTGCTCCACGCATATTAGTATCCTCTTTCGCTATAAGTGGAGATACTTTTTCCAGCAAATACGTGAAATCTTCTAACGACATTCGAACAAAATTTTTGTAAGACTCCTCGTCATCGTTAGCAAGCTCCTTTTATAAATTTTCTTCTATGGAAAATATATCACGTCTGAGGATCCACTCGTTAACCCATACTTTTCTCTTTCTTTCTATCCTTTCCCGTCTTCTCTTCAAAATAATTAAACATGCAAGACCTGCACATTTTTTTATACTCTTCACGGGAGTGAATAGTATTATAAGTTTGTCATGAAGTTTGTAACACACAGAAGGAGACATCGCAGACCACATAAAGTATATATATTTGGGATCAGCTCGATGAGACGAGTTGATTTAGCCATGTCCGTCTGTATGTATGCAAAACTAGTCCCTCAGTTTTTGAGCTAGAAAGCTGAAAACTTGCACATAGGTTTCTTTTTACCGGACCACTTGGGGGGTGGGGGGTTACCTCCCATACAAACCCCCCTTTAAATTAAAGTTCTTATTAGAAAAAGTTTTGTGTTTTTTAACAAATCGAACTGAAATTTGGACACCATAGGCTTCTGAAATATATCCATCAACCATTTCAGGTTCTTAGGATCACCAGGAGGGGTACCTCAAATACAATCCTCCTCCTTTCAATTAATGTTCTTATTAGAAAAAGTTTTTGTTTTTTAACATATTGAACTGAAATTTGGACACTATACGTTTCTGATCCATATTCATCAACCGTGTAAATTTCATGATCCTAGGGTTACATACAAACCCAAATTAAATGAGAAACTTTTACAAAATAAAAGTACAATAAAATTGCCACTCAAACTGATGTGATGCTAAGAATGGAAGGTTGGACGCAACTGGGAGGAGCGTGAAGAGTATTACATCTTGCCAATGATAGCCTTAGTTCTGGTTTTTGTTTTCATACGTAGCAAGCATATTTATTTTTAAAATTTTACTTTACGTTTTTTTAAACCCACCCGATCTTGAGTTATAAATGGTGTAACACACACGATTTTCTTTTTTATATATAAGACATATTTTTTCATCAATTATATGACAAACATCATATTTCTTTGACATATTTTTGCCTGCCACACGGTTCATCAATATTTTTATTATATATTATGATATACATCATATTTCTATGATCGTGGGGCAGCACCTTAAAGCTTAGAGACATACTATAAAACAATCAAGTCGCCATTATCAAATATATCAGATAATTATGTCAATATTAATAATAGATTCCTCTGATTTTCAAAAGTATTTCAATTGCTGCCCAATGTACTACAATTAAAAAGAGAACAGCATCATGCACTAACATCACACCCATTCGCTAATTGTAGAATATAAATAAAAAGTTAAGGATAGCAAAAACAAATCTAAGTATTCTATATAGATCAGCAACCAAAGTCATCTAACAACTACTAGCCACCTTTATAGTAGAAACCAATAAAGCTAATTAGTAAATTAAATAAACATAATCCCTAAAAAAGTTTTTGCAATCGAGACATATCCTGGACATCACGTAAACGTTCTTCATGTTCGATTGCCTTCAATTCTTTGGCAACAACAGAATGCAGGCTGGCGTCAAGCTTTCCAGCCCTTTTGAAATCTTTACGTGCCTCTGCAGGATTCCAGGCACCAAGATGGGCTTTGGCACGACGAAATAGAGCTTTGACATTATTTGGATCAAGTGACAACACCTCAGTGCAATGCTCAATGACAGCATAATAATCACAAGCCAAAAGGCGGCATTGTGAGTAATTAAGTAGCAACGGTACCTTAATGGTTGCCAACTTTCGCCATTCAATGTCATCCGGCTTTTCTCTAATAAATTTAAAATCATTAAATTACAATAAAATATGATTGTGTGAATTTCTTGACTTTTACTTACTTCAACATTAATTGTTCTATGATTCCAACAGCTTCGCGATAACATTCTTCCGCTTTAGTAATTTGTTTTTCTTTATACAAGTTATTACCCTTGACACGCAGTAATCCTGTCTTAGCCAATTTCTCTTCCTCGGACATTTGCCAACGTTCCTTTTCATATTCATCGGGCATTTCAACAGAAAATAAATTTATAGTAAATTCCAAATCGCAAGGACTCGCAAATAACTCATCAAGATCTTTATAACCGATGCCCTGTTTTTGTAAGGACATGGCACAGAAATGACGACATTCCGTTGGTTTTTTGTTGGTATCGCGCAATGTTTTTGCTATAAATGGATATTGTGAGACCAACTAAATCAATAGAATAAAATAAAAACCAAATTAATGTGACGTCAATTATTGGATTAAAACGAAAAAGCAGCCTCATCTGCTTCATCAAAACACACACTCAACATGACACATGCTTACCGATTTATCTACAGTAAACTTTGCTACCTCATCTAGTGCCATTTTCTGTAGAATTACCTCCCATACTTCCAATTTAAACTTCTTGCCTAACACCAGTTCCATGGGCTTATTTATTTCACGGCTATCATCCAATAGGGTGCCATCTGTAGCTTTGCGCGTTTGAAAATGAAATCTTACCTACAATAATACAATATTTATTACTTAAAATATTTATATGACAATGTGTATACAATATTTTATTTTATAGACATTTGCACATGCATGACCTCGAGTCTTGGCACCACTTAAGAGTTGATATTGCGTTGGTGCATGGACATTCGATACCTTTCCATATAACAAATCCTTAATTTTTTTACTTACCCGTGTACCTGGCTTTAGTTCGATGTACTTTTGTCCAGGAAAAACAGTTTGCTTTTTAATTAAAGCATTTTCCGTATTGGTATCAGTGGTTTCCATGGTATTTGTTATTTGTTTATTTATTTTATTAACTTCACAAATACAAAAATTTTGATTTTGACCAGTCAAAATATAAATAAAAATTATTGCAGCGGACAGTTGTTGCTTCTTGTACTACAATAGGGCTGCAACATGGAAGACCAAACATCAATCTTCGTTGAAGTGAAAAATCGATGTCACCGATATATCGGTAGCATAACATCGATGTTTCCGATACATCAATGTCGATGTTGCAACAACCATTATTAAACACGGCAATTCACCTCTCTGGTGAATTTCATTTATGGTGAAGAGATGCAGGCGCCTGACGAAGTAACGAATTGATGCAGTGTTGCCAATTTATCAGAATGTTTCTAGCGGGATCATAAGTAAAAAAGGCTGAATTAAAAAAAGTCTGAGAGGTGTCTTGGGACACATGGGCGGAACGAATTTTTTATTATGAACGTAACAAATAAGTAATGGAACGTAAGATTTTTTTTTAATTTTGATTTACGCGCCCAAAAGAAAAATATACCTATACACAGACAAAACTTCATCAATGCATATACCTAATCTATAACCAACGTACAGTGAAAATATAATGAAAACTTTTGCTGTTTTTCTTTATTGTTTTCGTGCTTTGATAAAGTATGTATTAGACATGTGAACGATTGCAATCAGTTTTCACACTTCTATTTGTATCATAAATACGTAGTGATACTTAATGCAATCATTAATCATTTTTACTAACATAAAACGTACGAAAGAAAGAGAGAACAATTTTTTTAGATATCAATACTAAACGGTTACTATTTTTATCCATACTTTTTTTATGAATATGAAAAGTATTGAGTGCATACTACATGCATTAAGAGTAAAAACGTTGTTGTTGTCTAGGCGAGCGAGGTGAGGAGAGCGCTCGCATAGCACAAAAATATTTCGTAAGAAAACAATAACAACGTACATCTTCATCCTAGCCCCTCTCTCTCACACTCTATATGTCCTTTGTTAATGCGTGTTACTTTTCCTTGCTTTGTTTCTTTTGCTTGCTTTGTATTTTTGCTTGCTTTGGCAGAGACTATGAAATTAAATAGACTTGACAATTCGAGCTCGAAAAAATGCGGGTTCGATGCGACGAGAAAAATTCCGCTCTCGAATTCCTGCAGAAAAACTCAAAAAAAACATGACCATTTTTGATGGAGATGAACTTTTCATAAGAAAATGTAGTGTGAGTGGAAATCATTGTAGCGTGAGTCGAGATAAAAGAAGTAAAGGCAATGGCAGCATATTAATGGAAAATATTAACAAACATTTTGGAGAGCATAAATATAAGATATGGAAAACAAAATGAAATATGTTTAATAAAAAAAATCATTTGCATGTACTATTTAATATATAAAGAATGTTTCCATTTTAATAAAATTAATTTTTTTAAAATTAAAATACATCATCAGAGGCCTTCTTTGCTTGACAGATTTACGGCAAGTTGAAAAATATTGTACATTATAATTGATGCATTACTTGCCAACATACCTTGTAATATTTAAAAGTTATTGGTTTTATTATGAATTATTTTGAAAACGAATATTGTATCAAATAAATATTATTAGAATTGCAATTGTATTTCATTGCACATGATATATTTCCTCCACCCGCTCCTTTTCAATCAGTCGCTTCTGTTCCCCCGCCCGCTCATCGGGACATAACGTATTAAGAATAGTATGGTTTGCGTTCATTGAGTCGCATTACGCCATAATGTATTCTTTGGAATAAAAGAAATGATACTTGTACAAGTAAAGAGTGAAAAATGATGAAAATGGAATTATTATTGAAATAATCATCTTCACGATCATCATTGGTAATATAAACAACTTGTTCTAAGGAAGACAATTGGTTTATTGCCACATTTTAATATGAATATCACCCTCTGACTCACAGAGCAAAATATCATTTAAATGGGAAACTTCTTTGATAAATTCATTGATGGTTTTGCTTCTCTCCAAGGCATACAATTGTTTCTTTACAAGAATAAACCTGTACTCTACTTTGAAAGAACGTATTATTAATTGGACAAGAGGTTGTAAGGTGGCAGTAGGTTTGCTGATGGCAAATGAATATGGAGATTGTAGGAATTCACTATTGGGATGTGGGAAGCTGTTTTATTAAGAAATAGCAATATGTAACGGGTCTTGTTCTCTTTTATTAGAAAAAGAAGTCGGTGGTGCATTTAGGTTTTTGAAACAACGTAGGGATTTTGAATATGCAATATCAATGTTTTTTTTTTGTATGTGCTTATGGCGTTCATTATGTAAAGCAGCGTTAATCGTACTTTTTGCCTCTTTTAATATTTTGATTGCTCCCACACAGAAACAACGTTGGATTTGGGTTTGCTTTATAGGAAAGATGGGACATATAGATACTTTCGTAATAATTAATTTTTACATCACATTATACGCTACATAAAGGCAATAGTAAAAAAAGTGAAAAACAATGCTTGTTGACAGCCCTCCTTCATTGAGTACATTTTAACATAACTCACAATTTTCACAAAATGTTAACATTTATTTGAGTTCGGTTTAAATAAAATACCATCGAGCATCGAACAATAGAGAAAATTGAGAACCGCATGATTTTCGTTCGAATTGTCCAGTCTATATAATTTCATAGTCTCTGGCCATATTGCTCGCATAAAATTTTTGTAATTTTCGAAGATTCGAATTGATTTGCAATTTAATTTGTTGATATTTTAAAATAAAGTACAAATGTTATTAATAAATGTTTGATTTTTTAAATTTGTTTTAAAAATATGCAGAACGTGATTAATTTAACGAAAAGTTTTAATAATCGCATTGGTGAAAGGTGGCATGTCTTTATATTGTGTACGTGGGCGAGAGTGCATTATTAAGTTAACTCGATGAGATTGTAATTAATGTATTATACAAATAGTGGAACACATAGAACAGTGTACTTATTCGAGTGTTTTGGTCAACAAAGAATTGAATTAAATGCATATTTTGAATTACACGAAACACAAACAAAAAGCGGTCAACCGTTCATTCGAACATCTATGTTCGAAACAAAAAAAAAATCTTGTGTTGTTCTTTGACACCGATGGTTTATTTTGGCGATTTCGAAATAAACCGTTGGCGAATTCCATGACATGTCTGTTAATATCTTATTTTGGGAGACTTGCAGTTTATTAACATGACAATTTGCGACATCAGACCAAACTGGGCCCCATAAAAGATAACTGCTTGAAAAATGGACCTAAATATATACATTTTGTTTTCTATGCGTGAGTTCCTGTTGATAGACGGGTATAGTGTGGGGATCAAAGTGCTAACTCTATTATTGGTAAAGTTGATGTGCTCTTTGAATGTCAGCTTTTAATCTAGAATTAAGCCTAAATATCTAACACTATTTTCCCATTTATCGTCGACATGGTTTAGCTTTATATAACTGTTAGACAGGTTTATGTCTTTCCGCTTTCTGGTAAGAAATATGGCCTGCATTTTTTCGGAGTTTACTAGGATTTTCCACTTCGAGAAATAGGAAACAAGACAGTCAAAATCTACCTGAAGCTTGTCACAAATGTTCGCAGCTAGGGTCCCTGAACATAGGACCGCTGTGTCAACAGCAAAGATTGAGGTAGAGCAACCTCTTAGTATAGGGTAGTCAGAGGTATAAATGTTGTAAAGGATGGGTAAAAGACAATAACCTTGTGGATAGCCTGCTCTTAATTCCAAGGCCTGGGACTTGGCATTGCCAATATGGACAACAAATGACCGGTTTTTTAGGAAGATTCGGATAATTTTTGTGAGTTCTGAGTCAAAAGCTTCATTTATATCCAATGGGACCATACCCGTGGATTTGGATCTTGTAAAGTTTGTTTTGACAATGTTCTTGCATCTGGATTATGGATGTAACATAATATTTTCATGGCGAAAGCTGAATTGTTGCAGCTGGAGTAAATCATTATCATCCAAGAACTGAGAAAGTTTTATTTTGATGACTTTTTCTATGATTTTGCTGACCGAGGACAACAAACTTATGGGGCGTTAGGAAGAAGGCAGCTCAGCAGTTTTGTTAGCTTTTCTTATAGATATAACTTAAGAGATTCCATGGCTTGGGAAAATAGCAAAGACGTAAACACTCATTGATTTTATTCCCTTGGGAGGGAGTGCTTTAAGGAATGAGTTTTTAATTCCGTCCGACCCAGGGAATTTCTTAGACTTCAGATTTTTTAAGATCGTTACCAATTCCGAGCTTCTTATATAATATGCATCTTCCGGGCTGGGAGAAGATGAGCCAAGTAAAGTCATGGTGTTACTGACCACAGACGTTGTAATTGGGTCACTTAAGTCGATAGAGATAAAGTGATTTAGACTAAATGTTTGTGCTAAGATCTCCGCTTTTTCTTCAGGGGTAGACAAACGCCTTGAGCTGTCACTTAGTATGAGGATATCGTCCTGCTTTGTGACGTGGATACGTCTATATTTTTGATACCAGGGGGTAAACCTAAAAAATTGATGATAAGAAAAATGGGTATGCAGTTTGGTGTTGTAGTTGCAAAACTATTGTTCACATCCAAAATCTAATTACACCACTCGGTAGCTATAAAATCAAAAAATTGGTTACGTTTAGTTAGGGCCGTGTAACATTGCGGTGGGCGGTGTGGGAAGCGTCGCAATTTTGCCTTGTTTTGGTTGTAAAAATTTTCGTCCAATTTGTTGTTTTTGCTTTAGCTGTTGTTTTGTGTGTATTTTATTTTTGTCTATGTATATTTTTATCCTATCGCTTGACGCACATTCTCTTTTATTATTGCTCTTTGCTTTATGTTTTCCCTTGTTGCTTTACTTCTTGTTGATCACCGAACTGTTAAAAAATAGATGTTTAATTTTACATATTTACTAATCTTTGAAGTCTTTTCATTTTTCCTTATCTTCATCTCTTATTCGGGATTGTTCTCTTCAATTCTCTTAAGTTATCTTTTGTCATTTGAAATTATCAATTGTTAGGTTAAGCTATGTATGAAATGCATTACCCAGGAAGAACTCAACATTTGGCGCCCGAGCAAGGACATGGATTAAGGATTCGTCCCATTTCTCCTCATTTGGAGGGTTTATCAGCATTTCAGGGAACTGCAGGCAGCAATCAACGGAGGATTGGCTGCTGGACTGAGCTCTTGTCGCTAGTCCATTTCTTTGGCAACTTCAGGTGAGTGTTAAGTTCAGTGCATATAAGTGCGTGGCATAATATAAAAAAATATACATATTTATTTATACTAATTGATTCCGATTGATTAATGAAAATAAAAAGTAAATTTTAAATTAGAACGAAGTATAAATAAAATTAAAATTAAAACCAAGTATAATTTTGAGGGTCATAAGACAAATGCATAGGCTGACTTAAGTACATACACATGTACATGTATATAAGTGCGGTTAGTTTTCAGACTATATGTGCATAGCAGACTTCGTTTATTTTCTATTCCGCTTTGTGCTTTGTTTGGTGGTGGGTTTTGCTTGATCATTAAAGTAATAAATAGTCAACGTACATATATTCCTTACTGTTTTAATACATAAGCACAACATAATCGCAAAGAATTGCACTTTATATAATTGATTATGTACAAACTTCGATCGAAATTCTCGTTCAACAACAACAATGCATGTTCACTATGTCATTTATGTATTTTAATGATCAATAGTAATTAACTTTTTTCTGCAAGCAGTGCATACAGTGAGAGCATAGATTGGATAAAAATTGAAAAGACTATTACGAGTGGTTGCTTTGCAACAACTAATGAAATTGACTTGCACCTTGTAAGGGAACACCTTTTGAATTCCTTAAAAAGAAGTAAGAATTATGTATTAGAAAATTCTGAAGTGATGACATTGGCAGAACTATAGTCGATGTTAAGCCTAGTGGAATCGACTTTCTCACAATTAAACAGTGTTCAATCAGAAGTAAGGAGACAGGGGTCAAGTGAATTAAACGATAGCTTCAGACATACGTTCGAAGAATTGCTTTGTGAGGTAAAAGCAAGTCTGTTAGGTGGCATCGCGAAACAAAAACAACGATCAGATCTACCAGGCCCATCTCTTCATAGTACTGCGATTAACCAGGCCTCTTTGAATGGATCCAATGTTTCGAGGAATGTAAGTAATTTTTATTCCTACCTTTTCAGGGAAATTTAGCGAATGGTACAGTACAGCTTATTGATTCTAGTTGCGAAATTGATACTTTATCGAAGTTTTTATACTTGCGATCACCTTTAGGACCCATACCATTGAATGCAATAGAATCTTTAGAGGTTGCATCTTCAAATTATGATAAGGCGTTGCAGATCTATAAAGGAAAAGGACCCTGCTATAATGTAGTGGTGCTCATAAGTTGTCGGATTGCCCCCAATTCCTAGGACTGGATGTGATGCAAAGGTATCAGGAAGCGAATAGATAGGCGTTGTGCATTAATTGTTGTAGCAAACGCCATAGCACGAATGCTTGCCCCAATACACGTTGCAAAATATGTAAAAGTCTTCATCATGCACTTTTACATAGAGGATCTTCTTCCAATAGTACTTGTAATGAGGTTCAATCAGTAGTGCAACCGGAAACGAGTTCACTGAATAGTTCGCTCTTATCAAATAGTTGTGCTTGTTATTTCGTAACAGCATTGATTCTAGTGAAGGGTAAGGGAAATGAGTTTCTGGATTGCAGGTGTGTGCTTGATGCTGGCAGTCAGGTTAATTTCTTAACCAGCAGTCTTAAAGCAAGGCTTGGGTTAGAGGTAGAGAATGCAGGATTAACAGTTCATGGAATTTTCGATACCACAGCAGCTGTCAAAGGCTGCGTGGATATTCTTTTGAAATCGCGACTTTCATCATTCTCTACCACATCTCAATTTTTAGTGCTTAATCACATTACGAAATATGCGCCAAATACATCTAAGCTAGAAAGGAAATGGAACTTTCCCAAGGGAGTGAAGCTAGCTGATCCTAAATTTATTTCTAGCGAAAACATTGATATGTTGTTAGGCATCGACTTATTCTTCTCATTGCTAACAATAGGTCAAATTCGGTTGGCACCACATGCCCCGTTGCTACAGAAATCTCTTCTGGAATGGTTGGTAGTCGGTGAAGGTAACTTCTGTGACCTGTGGATTATTACTGCTATTGTAGTTGTTACTGAGGAAGCAAAAGAGGATAAGTTGAGCAAGATGGTGGAATCTTTTTGGAAAATGGAAGATATCCAGAGTTCAATGAATCAGCACACGCCTGGAGAAAAATTTTGCGCATATCACTTTTTCGCAAATGTGAAGAAAACTTGGACAGGGCGTTTTATAGTTCGCTTGTCATTTAGGGCAAATAAGTCCAGTTAAGGGAACACGTATGGCATTGCGTTGAATCGATTTATGAAATTAGAAAATAGGTTGAAAGTTGATATGAAGTTGAACCCTGCGGATATTGTATCGCGAGGGATGTACCCAGGGGAACTGGGTACGAATAAGTTATGGGTAGAAGGCCCAGAATTTTTGAAAGAGCCAAGGAATAATTGGAAAATTGGGAATTGGAATAGGTCAAGTGTACATGAAGAACGGAAATCTACGTTTAGTTTAGCGATACTACCCTCTATGGGATATTAGGAGGTTGTTGGAAGTTGTAAATTCGTAAATGACTTTGCTAAGTTGCAGCGCGTCTTTGGTTATATATATATTTGGTTACGAATCTGTAGAAAAATTGACGTTAGGAATCCAAGTACACTAAATAGAGAAAAGAACTGCACAATGTACAGAATGTGTGTTTGTCTGAAGAGTTCACGTGCCTAAGGGCAAAGAAGATACCGAATCAGAGGAGAGCGCAAGTAGAGGCAATAATAAACACTCGTCCCCTCTGCCCTCTCACCGATGATGCAAATGATTTGCATGCATTAGCTCTTGGTCATTTTCTCGTGGGTAGACCTCTTAACCCTCTACCAGAGGTCTAGAGTGACGACATCTTAAGGCTGTCCACGGTGAATCGATATAAGCGAGTCATTGCCGTGCAGCAAGAAGTATGGCGGCGGTGGTCAAAAGAATACTTGACACTACTTCAACAGCGCCAAAAATGGACTAAGGTGTACAACAACATTGCAATAGGTGCAAGGGTCCTTCTGGCGGATGAGAACGCCACGCCAAATAAATGGTGCCTAGGACGTGTAATGGAAGTGATCCCTGCACAGGACGGACTTGTTAGAGTAGTCGCAGTGAAGACAAGGTCTGGTGTATTGAAGCGCAGCGTACACAAGATATGCCCGCTACCTCTGGCGGCGAATGGGACTTAAGTTGGTTGGAAGGAGCTTCCAAGGCGGGGAGTATGTTGGCGCCAAACTGTTAAAAGAATAGAGGTATAATTTTACATATTTTCTAATCTTTGAAGTCTCTTAATTTTTCTTATCTTCATCTCTTATTCGGGTTAATTGTTCTCTTTAATTCTCTTAAGTTATAGTCATTTGAAATTATCTTATGTTATTATAAATTAGTTGGTGAAGTAAATAAAACATGAAAATCCGAAGGCCTTTTTAGTTAAAAATGTTTATAACACACATAGACGTATCCACTCAAAACAGACAGCCGTGTCCAGGACACAGCCACACCCATTTTTTTTAATGACTTTTGTTAGTTTCCAGAAGGGCGAGGAACCTTTGTGTAACGAGTATAAAAGATTATTCCATGATTCATTACGGAATGTGGAGATCTTGTCGGAAATGAGTGGAGTTAGCCATTTGAAGCGGTCACGGTCAGTATTGTTTCTATATCTCTGTCAGCTTCGACGGTGTAAGTTTCTAAGCTTAATTAAAGTTTGTATGCAAAGAGGGAGTGGCTTTGTGGTGGGTATAACTCTTTTCAATGGGATGCTGTCTTGTTTCGCAGTAAAGATAGCATAAGTAGTTGAAGTCAGAGAGAATCTCATCAATGTCATTTGAGTTTTGGACAGAATTCCGATCAGTGCTGGGTAATAATAAGTTAACTAATCTAGAAAATTCTGCCAAGTTAGTATTTTTTGTGTCGTAACGGAAAAAGTTAACAATAATTGGACAAGTGTGCATAGTGACTTGGACCGGGAAGTGATCAGAGCTTTAGTCATTGAGGACGTTAGCGTTGGATAGAAGTTGCGGACAGTTTGTTAAGAAAAAATCGAGAGTAAAACTTAGGCTTCTACTGCACGCTGAGATGTACGTATACTCAGCTGGATATAAAACGGTGTTATTTCTTGATGCTATCATCTCATGAAGTATATTACCCCATGAATTTGCTCGAAAACAGCCCCAACTTCGATGAAGAGAGATGAAGTCGCCCCCTATCACGTAATTTCTACTAGTGCAAGTCAATTTGCGAATATCGGTTTTGAACTGTTGTCTTTTATCTGGACAAACGCTTCCTGCGGGGAAGTAGCAACAATAAACTGCAGTATGGATACCGTTCGTAATGTTAATGCCAATAGATTCGATAAGTTTGGTACTGGGGAGAGGTAGCAAGCTGTGGCGGATATTCTTTTTGCCGCAGTTCATTTTACAACAACAACACTAATTTCCCTGTGGTTGTTGTAAAATTTAAGCCGCATCTCGTCTGCACTTCATCGAAATGCTACATTTTCGCACAGTTGGTTGGTTGGTTGCTTTCCGTGGCTGGCTCGTATAGTCCACTACGAGTCACAATTAGCACTAGAGTGCCGTTTTGATACCACCAGTATTACTAAATCCAACCTGTCAAATTTATGTATTTCAATAAATCACCCGGACATGTGTCTGAACAGTCCGAGAGATTGTCGATGAAGTATTTGCCCAAAAACTTATTTTTAGTCTTTGCCAAGGCTGGGCATTGACATAGAAAGTGGGTGAGTGACTCCTCTTCCTCTTCGTTTCCGCAGCTACTACAATGCTTTCTAAACGGAATACCCAGTCTCTCCGCGTGCATCCCTACACACCAGTGACCGGTAAAAACCGCTGTGAGCCTTGCGGTATCCGAGCGTCTTCTGTTAATAAGTCTAAAAGACCTATTTTCGTTGTAACAAGGCCAGGTAGCACGTGCCGCTCTGCAAGATTCAAGATCTTTCCACCGTCTGTTAGCCAGCTGGCGGAAAAACAGGAAGTTGCTCCTCTTGACGACCGCCAGGGGAATCGAGACCTGTTCCGCCAACGATACATCAAGAGAAGCATCAGAACGAGCCAATTCGTCAGCCTTCTCATTCCCCTCTATGTTCCCATGGCCGGGAACCCATAAGAGAGTGATATCAACTTGACGACTGAGCTCGCTCATCGTCGACCTGCATTCCTTAACGAGCTTTGACTTCACAGTGGTGGATTGCAGTGCTTTGAGTGCCGCCTGGCTGTCAACGAAGATAGCTATCTTACGACCTTTCGGTGCGTTATTTTTGGCCAGCCGACATGCTTCCCTAATGGCAAGGACCTCCGCCTGAAAGACTGTGGCCTCGTCGGGTAGCCAGAAAGAGTGGTCTAAGCTTATTTGTGGTGAGTGCACCCCTGCTCCTACACCGCATTCCATCTTCGACCCATCCGTAAAGATTGAAATGACAAAATCACTCTGAAAACTGTTCTCTTTCCATTCCATCCTGGTAGGAAATTTTACCTTGAAGTCACTCTCAAAGCTATTGTGTGCCACTATATAGTCTACCGTTCTCTTGAACATAGGATTATTAACCACTCCTAGTATATTGCTATGTCCATATGGTCGTTCTGCCCAGCAGTCGGTTTCTTTTAACCTTACCGCGCTGTTGCAGACCATGTTTTTGATATGGAGGTCAATTGGGAGAAGATATAGCAGCACATTGAGTGCTGCCGTAGGGCACGTGCGCATGGCTCCTGTGATTCCTACACATGCCGACCTCTGCACCTCGCTAAGTTTGTGCACTATGTAGCTCTTTCCTAGAGCTGGCCACCAAACAATTGCCCCATATGTAAGTATTGCACGTACTATCGCTGTGCACATCCATGCTGATATCCTAGGACGTAGGTCCCATCTCTTACCAAGCAATCTTCTGCAAGAGTGATTGGCCACAGTGGCTTTCCTAGCCCGTAGCTCTTTATTGGATTTCCAATTGAGTTTTGCGTCGTCCAGCATAACTCCCAGGTACTTGGCCTTGTTGGAAAGATGAAGCTGCTGTCCATTCAGAAGAGGAAGGGGAAAAGTCGATATTTTGGTTTTCATTGTGAAAAGCATCAGTTCTGTCTTGCTTGGGTTAACGCTTAGACCACATCCTGTGGCCCATTTTATCAGTCTCCCCAGAGCTCCCTGCATGATGTTGCTTATCACACTAAAAATTATCCCTGACACCATGATCACAGCGTCGTCCGCATTGGCGACTCTCCTTGCCCCTGTCTCCTCTAAAACCTTTAAAATGTTATCTTTGACGAACAGCCACAGCAGTGGCGAGATTACCCCGCCCTGTGGTGTCCCTCTACTGACATATCTGGTTAGAGTCGAGTTTCCTAACTCTGACTGCACTGTTCTGGTTTTAAGCATGTTAACTATCCATTCCCTAATGTCTTCCTGTAGAGGATTGGCGTAGGCCAATCCTAGCTAGAGAATCCTGGATAGCACGTATACTAACGTTATTGAAAGCACCCTCTATATCTAAGAATGCTGCGAGAGGGTATTGTTTATAGTAATTGATTGAGTGCGTGACCTTGTCCTCTGTGAAGATCGAGTCAACGTCTCGTGAAGTTTGCCGTAACCGTACGGGTGCTTTCGAATCAGTTGTCGCATCTTTGCAGTCGGGGAAATATGTTTTGAGTAGGAGGTCAAGTGTCTCAGCAGATGATTCCGTCCATGTTCCGTCTTCTTTTTTCAAGAAAGAGGGATTTACCCGTTCCTTGGCCAGAACCTTTCCTTATCTTGCTGAGACAGAAGTAGACTCGATCGACTCACAAAATTCCTTCCAACCCTTATTTTTGGTGTTCCTGATGGCTTTTTTGTAAGTCTTGAGACAGTCTTTGTAGACTTGCCAGTTGTTATCCATTTAAGACTGATTGAAGAGCTTTCTCGTTTTCTCTCTGAGTCTCGAGAGCTTTTTGTTCCACCACTGTGGGAAACTTTTATGGCACCCTCTAATTGGACAGGATATCTTTTACGCTTTGCCGAAAGCTTCCTCAAGATATTTAACCCTCCTTTCAATTTCGTCCTTGGAGTCAATGTTTGAGCATGTAAAGGTATTCATTTTCGATTTAGCTACCCTTGCAAAAACATCCCATTTTATATTGCGTGGGTTTCTAAATGGAACAGAATCCGTTGTCTTCAAATTCAAATTGTAGAGTAGCCAACTGTGATCCGAGAAGGATCTTTTGTTGGAAACTCTCCAGTTTTCAACCTGAACCTCTGAATTTTTGGACAGAAGAGTTATATCTCTCATCATTTTTGGCTATCTCGCTTAGATGAAGAGGGCGTTTTGGTACATGTTCTTCCTGACCATCGCTTCCGACTTGCCTTTCCTCGGCCTTGGTGCACTGTTACTTGCCGATTCTGTCGGTTTTGCGCTTTTTCCGATAGCCACCGACGTATTTGTTGTTGACGCCACAGCTCGAGGCCAGTAACTCGTCCTCAGAGCTCATACCTAGCTCCACTTCGTCATCTGTTACGTTGTTTACAAATTGTTTTTTAATATTTTGGTTCGTTTTTGGTCCCACGAGTGTAGGGGAGAGTAGGTCCACCAGGGCATAGCCCTCTGTACCCCGGCAAGGCTAAAGTTTAAGCCGGTGGTCACCAGGTATCCGGAGTCCACCGTTATCAGACACACTCACGCAGTGCCATTCATCCCATGGGCACGGTTGTTATACACCAGGGATTGCGGGTTTTATCAAGTTTACCTCTCTAGATCCGCCATATTCTGTAAACAGCAGGGACTCCTCGAGCAGGATGTGGCTCCTCACCACGTATGGACGGTCTTGAGCACCAAGCCCCTGGTTCTTTACCAGAAAACCTTGTCCCCAAAATTGGGAATAATGAGCCTAGTTTTATATCACTGAGGTTTGATGTTGTTTGTTTTGGTGCATATTTGCTCCTTATGAATTCAGTTAAAAATAATTGTCTTTAGATAAGTTAGACCAGTGTCTAGCAAATAAGTCTGCTATTGCAATAGGGTTTGTGTGAGTTTTTTGTTGGATGAATCTGAAATGCAATAGATTTTTTAACTGGGTTGAGTCCACAAAATCGTATTATATTGGCCCATATTTTGCTGGTAGCTTCATAGTAGCCCCATCGTTCATACCTTCCTTTAAACTTTTACAAAATACTGAAGGTCTGGCATTCACATACTGTTGCTTTGAAGCAGCTGACAAATTGCTTGTTTTTACACGATCAGTCCAAATCTTCGGTGGCCACACACGCATGCAGCATTCATTTGTCTATAATTTTTGTAGGGAGAGGTTGTCATTAATATTGCGGATAATTTTTTAGTTTCTGTTTATTTTTGTCAAGTTTCTTGGCAAAACGATATGAATGTGAATAATACTAAATTTGTAATTTTTGAAAATTGGTAAAATACAATAAATACATATATGTACTAATAAATCCATATCAATTTTATCGCACCAAACGGTTTCAAAATTTTCAATAAAAAAATTAATATTGAATTAACGTTTTAATGTATGGCTCATACAAAATGCGACTCGTTGTATAATCAAGGATCAAAATTTTTTGACTTACCATACAATTGAGCCATGACCCTTCCCCGCTCACGTTGAGAGAGTCAACAAGCAAAATGCTATTGTACAATAGATCGCATAATATATGGGCAGCATTAGTAACAGTTTGTATGTTGAGAGACTCTCTTAGAGAGTATTGTTAGAAAGAGATAATAATAAGCCATTGCTGAACGTAGTCCCGAGTGCTGCTGAGTGTACTATTATATGCAATTTACACCAAAGTACATCAAGTTGATGGGGTATTTCGTTCACACCAGATATTTTGCATCACGAACAGCTGTTTTTTGTTTTGGTTATACACACACGTGGAACTTGATAGCACGTTGGTTAAATAAAAACTAAAAATTTGTGAAAAATACATGATTTAGAACATTTTGCAACATATGCAAATATGTAATTCCCTTTTTCATTCCTGATACTTATTTTATTAAATTCTTTTAAAAAAATTTACAATTTATGGTTTACTTAACAATGTTTTGAGCCATCAGGTGCTGTTTTTGATGCCACAGGCGGAAAAACACAAAAAAACTTGGAAGCACTAGGAAAAACTTGGCGACACTGGCAGAAAATGACTTGAGTGACCATTATTAATTTTCATATCAAGGCACATCAGTTCTTGATGCGACTATTGATCCCCATCACATTCTACAACAACAACCCCGGATGATGTCATTTTCCTTGTGGTTGTTGTCGAATCTGATACGTATCAGTAGGCACATCAATGTTGATGTTGATGTGCTCTGGTGTAAATTGCATATTAAAGACCCAGGTATGTTAAATGTAAAAACAAAAAAAAAAATTTTTTTTATATAAAAAAAAAAAATTGACAAAATATAGTCGAAACATAAATATATTTAAGGCAAACCATTTGAAATGGCTTTCGTCGAATATGATGTTCACGCTGAATTCTACAGATTTATAAGTCATTCAATGAATCGAGTGGGGTGCCCCTGTATGGCATACGACAATGCAGGACCAAGACTGAAGAGGAAGTTGGCATCTGATCTAGCAGAACACAACTCTTCTGCTGTAACAGTTTCAGCGACAAAATCAAATGACAAAGATATGGTTTTTGTATTGCAAGAAACTGTTAGTATTGGAATACAATATAAATTAGTTAATTTTTGATGTGAAACATCTTTGGTTTCTGTAGGTCAAAATTTTATATTAAATATCTTGAGGAAGCGTACAAGATATCCTGTCCAATTAGAAGAAGCCGTAAAATTTTCCCACAGTGGTGGAACAAAAAGCTCTCGAGACTCAGAGAGAAAACGAGAAAGCTCTTCAATCAGTCTTAAATGGATAACAACTGGCAAGTCTACAAAGACTGTCTCAAGACTTACAAAAAAGCCATCAGGAACGCACAAAAATAATGCGTGGAAGAAATTTTGTGAGTCGATCGAGTCTACTTCTGTCTCAGCAAGATTAGGAAAGGTTCTGGCCAAGGAACGGGTAAATCCCTCTTTCTTGAAAAAAGAAGACGGAACATGGACGGAATCATCTGCTGAGACACTTGACCTCCTACTCAAAACATATTTCCCCGACTGCAAAGATGCGACAACTGATTCGAAAGCACCCGTACGGTTACGGCAAACTTCACGAGACGTTGACTCGATCTTCACAGAGGACAAGGTCACGCACTCAATCAATACGTTTTCGCCGTATAAATCGCCTGACATGGACCGAATTCTTCCGATAATGCTACAGAAGCTACGGGACAAGGTAGTTCCGTGGCTAAGGTTGATTTTTAGGGCATGTATTTGTCTAAACCACATACCAATGAGTTGGAGAAGAGTCAAGGTAGTCTTCATACCAAAGGCTGGGAAAATTGGTCATGAGTGCGCAAAAGATTTCAGGCCAATCAGCCTAAAATCGTTCCACTTGAAGACGATGGAAAGGGTATTGAAGCTCCATCTTCGATCCACTATTGATAAATTTCCCATCTCGACTTGCCAGCACGCATACCTCAAGGGTAGATCCACGGAAACGGCTGTACATGAGGTTGTCCGCACGGCAGAGAGGGCGATTTACTATAAACAATATTCTCTCGCAGCATTCTTAGATATAGAGGGTGCATTCAATAACGTTAGTATACGTGCTATCCAGGATTCTCTAGCTAGGATTGGCCTACGCCAATCCTCTACAGGAAGACATTAGGGAATGGATAGTTAACATGCTTAAAACCAGAACAGTGCAGTCAGAGTTAGGAAACTCGACTCTAACCAGATATGTCAGTAGAGGGACACCACAGGGCGGGGTAATCTCGCCACTGCTGTGGCTGTTCGTCAAAGATAACATTTTAAAGGTTTTAGAGGAGACAGGGGCAAGGATAGTCGCCAATGCGGACGACGCTGTGATCATGGTGTCAGGGATAATTTTTAGTGTGATAAGCAACATCATGCAGGGAGCTCTGGGGAGACTGATAAAATGGGCCACAGGATGTGGTCTAAGCGTTAACCCAAGCAAGACAGAACTGATGCTTTTCACAATGAAAACCAAAATATCGACTTTTCCCCTTCCTCTTCTGAATGGACAACAGCTTCATCTTTCCAACAATGCCAAGTACCTGGGAGTTATGCTGGACGACGCAAAACTCAATTGGAAATCCAATATTGAGCTACGGGCTAGGAAAGCCACTGTGGCCAATCACTCTTGCAGAAGATTGCTTGGTAAGAGATGGGACCTACGTCCTAGGATATCAGCATGGATGTGCACAGCGATAGTACGTGCAATACTTACATACGGGGCAATTGTTTGGTGGCCAGCTCTAGGAAAGAGCTACATAGTGCACAAACTTAGCGAGGTGCAGAGGTCGGCATGTGTAGGAATCACAGGAGCCATGCGCACGTGCCCTACGGCAGCACTCAATGTGCTGCTATATCTTCTCCCAATTGACCTCCATATCAAAAACATGGTCTGGAACAGCGCGGTAAGGTTAAAAGATACCGGCTGCTGGGCAAAACGACCATATGGACATAGCAATATACTAGGAGTGGTTAATAATCCTATGTTCAAGAGAACGGTAGACTATATAGTGGCACACAATAGCTTTGAGAGTGACTTCAAGGTAAAATTTCCTACCAGGATGGAATGGAAAGAGAACAGTTTTCAGAGTGATTTTGTCATTTCAATCTTTACGGATGGGTCGAAGATGGAATGCGGTGTAGGAGCAGGGGTGCACTCACCACAAATAAGCTTAGACCACTCTTTCCGGCTACCCGACGAGGCCACAGTCTTTCAGGCGGAGGTCCTTGCCATTAGGGAAGCATGTCGGCTGGCCAAAAATAACGTACCGGAAGGTCGTAAGATAGCTATCTTCGTTGACAGTTAGCTCGTTAAGGAATGCAGGTCGACGATGAGCGAGCTCAGTCGTCAAGCTGATATCACTCTCTTATGGGTTCCCGGCCATAGGAACATAGAGGGGAATGAGAAGGCTGACGAATTGGCTCGTTCTGGTGCTTTTCTTGATGTATCGTTGGCGGAACAGGTCTCGATTCCCCTGGCGGTCGTCAAGAGGAGCAACTTCCTGTTTTTCCGCCAGCTGGCTAACAGACGGTGGAAAGATCTTGAATCTTGCAGAGCGGCACGTGCTACCTGGCCTTGTTACAACGAAAATAGGTCTTTTAGACTTATTAACAGAAGACGCTCGGATACCGCAAGGCTCACAGCGGTTTTTACCGGTCACTGGTGTGTAGGGATGCACGCGGAGAGACTGGGTATTCCGTTTAGAAAGCATTGTAGTAGCTGCGGAAACGAAGAGGAAGAGGAGTCACTCACCCACTTTCTATGTCAATGCCCAGCCTTGGCAAAGACTAAAAATAAGTTTTTGGGCAAATACTTCATCGACAATCTCTCGGACTGTTCAGTCACATGTCCGGGTGATTTATTGAAATACATAAATTTGACAGATTGGATTTAGTAATACTGGTGGTATCAAAACGGCACTCTAGTGCTAATTGTGACTCGTAGTGGACTATACGAGCCAGCCACGGAAAGCAACCAAGCAACCAACTGTGCGAAAATGTAGCATTTCGATGAAGTGCAGACGAGATGCGGCTTAAATTTTACAACAACCACAGGGAAATTAGTGTTGTTGTTGTAAAATGAACTGCGGCAAAAAGAATATCCGCCACAGCTTGCTACCTCTCCCCAGTACCAAACTTATCGAATCTATTGGCATTAACATTACGAACGGTATCCATACTGCAGTTTATTGTTGCTACTTCCCCGCAGGAAGCGTTTGTCCAGATAAAAGACAACAGTTCAAAACCGATATTCGCAAATTGACTTGCACTAGTAGAAATTACGTGATAGGGGGCGACTTCATCTCTTCATCGAAGTTGGGGCTGTTTTCGAGCAAATTCATGGGGTAATATACTTCATGAGATGATAGCATCAAGAAATAACACCGTTTTATATCCAGTTGAGTATACGTACATCTCAGCGTGCAGTAGGAGCCTAAGTTTTACTCTCGATTTTTTCTTAACAAACTGTCCGCAACTTCTATCCAACGCTAACGTCCTCAATGACTAAAGCTCTGATCACTTCCCGGTCCAAGTCACTATGCACACTTGTCCAATTATTGTTAACTTTTTCCGTTACGACACAAAAAATACTAACTTGGCAGAATTTTCTAGATTAGTTAACTTATTATTACCCAGCACTGATCGGAATTCTGTCCAAAACTCAAATGACATTGATGAGATTCTCTCTGACTTCAACTACTTATGCTATCTTTACTGCGAAACAAGACAGCATCCCATTGAAAAGAGTTATACCCACCACAAAGCCACTCCCTCTTTGCATGCAAACTTTAATTAAGCTTAGAAACTTACACCGTCGAAGCTGACAGAGATATAGAAACAATACTGACCGTGACCGCTTCAAATGGCTAACTCCACTCATTTCCGACAAGATCTCCACATTCCGTAATGAATCATGGAACAATCTTTTATACTCGTTACACAAAGGTTCCTCGCCCTTCTGGAAACTAACAAAAGTCATTAAAAAAATGGATGTGGCTGTGTCCTGGACACGGCTGTCTGTTTTGAGTGGATACGTCTATGTGTGTTATAAACATTTTTAACTAAAAAGGCCTTCGGATTTTCATGTTTTATTTACTTCACCAACTAATTTATAATAACATAAGATAATTTCAAATGACTATAACTTAAGAGAATTAAAGAGAACAATTAACCCGAATAAGAGATGAAGATAAGAAAAATTAAGAGACTTCAAAGATTAGTAAATATGTAAAATTATACCTATATTCTTTTAACAGTTTGGCGCCAACATACTCCCCGCCTTGGAAGCTCCTTCCAACCAACTTAAGTCCCATTCGCCGCCAGAGGTAGCGGGCATATCTTGTGTACGCTGCGCTTCAATACACCAGACCTTGTCTTCACTGCGACTACTCTAACAAGTCCGTCCTGTCCAGGGATCACTTCCATTACACGTCCTAGGCACCATTTATTTGGCGTGGCGTTCTCATCCGCCAGAAGGACCTTTGCACCTATTGCAATGTTGTTGTACACCTTAGTCCATTTTTGGCGCTGTTGAAGTAGTGTCAAGTATTCTTTTGACCACCGCCGCCATACTTCTTGCTGCACGGCAATGACTCGCTTATATCGATTCACCGTGGACAGCCTTAAGATGTCGTCACTCTAGACCTCTGGTAGAGGGTTAAGAGGTCTACCCACGAGAAAATGACCAAGAGCTAATGCATGCAAATCATTTGCATCATCGGTGAGAGGGCAGAGGGGACGAGAGTTCATTATTGCCTCTACTTGCGCTCTCCTCTGATTCGGTATCTTCTTTGCCCTTAGGCACGTGAACTCTTCAGACAAACACACATTCTGTACATTGTGCAGTTCTTTTCTCTATTTAGTGTACTTGGATTCCTAACGTCAATTTTTCTACAGATTCGTAACCAAATATATATATAACGCGCTGCAACTTAGCAAAGTCATTTACGAATTTACAACTTCCAACAACCTCCTAATATCCTATAGAGGGTAGTATCGCTAAACTAAACGTAGATTTCCGTTCTTCATGTACACTTGACCTATTCCAATTCCCAATTTTCCAATTATTCCTTGGCTCTTTCAAAAATTCTGGGCCTTCTAGCCATAACTTATTCGTACCCAGTTCCCCTGGGTACATCCCTCGCGATACAATATCCGCAGGGTTCAACTTCATATCAACTTTCAACCTATTTTCTAATTTCATACATCGATTCAACGCAATGCCATACGTGTTCCCTTAACTGGACTTATTTGCCCTAAATGACAAGCGAACTATAAAACGCCCTGTCCAAGTTTTCTTCACATTTGCGAAAAAATGATATGCGCAAAATTTTTCTCCAGGCGTGTGCTGATTCATTGAACTCTGGATATCTTCCATTTTCCAAAAAGATTCCACCATCTTGCTCAACTTATCCTCTTTTGCCTCCTCAGTAACAACTACAATAGCAGTAATAACCCACAGGTCACAGAAGTTACCTTCACCGACTACCAACCATTCCAGAAGAGATTTCTGTAGCAACGGGGCATGTGGTGCCAACCGAATTTGACCTATTGTTAGCAATGAGAAGAATAAGTCGATGCCTAACAACATATCAATGTTTTCGCTAGAAATAAATTTAGGATCAGCTGGCTTCACTCCCTTGGGAAAGTTCCATTTCCTTTCTAGCTTAGATGTATTTGGCGCATATTTCGTAATGTGATTAAGCACTAAAAATTGAGATGTGGTAGAGAATGATGAAAGTCGCGATTTCAAAAGAATATCCACGCAGCCTTTGACAGCTGCTGTGGTATCGAAAATTCCATGAACTGTTAATCCTGCATTCTCTACCTCTAACCCAAGCCTTGCTTTAAGACTGCTGGTTAAGAAATTAACCTGACTGCCAGCATCAAGCACACACCTGCAATCCAGAAACTCATTTCCCTTACCCTTCACTAGAATCAATGCTGTTACGAAATAACAAGCACGACTATTTGATAAGAGCAAACTATTCAGTGAACTCGTTTCCGGTTGCACTACTGATTGAACCTCATTACAAGTACTATTGGAAGAAGATCCTCTATGTAAAAGTGCATGATGAAGACTTTTACATATTTTGCAACGTGTATTGGGGCAAGCATTCGTGCTATGGCGTTTGCTACAACAATTAATGCACAACGCCTATCTATTCGCTTCCTGATACCTTTGCATCACATCCAGTCCTAGGAATTGGGGGCAATCCGACAACTTATGAGCACCACTACATTTAAAGCAGGGTCCTTTTCCTTTATAGATCTGCAACGCAATT
This sequence comes from Amiota communis, assembly GCA_037043315.1. Taxonomy (NCBI): domain Eukaryota; kingdom Metazoa; phylum Arthropoda; class Insecta; order Diptera; family Drosophilidae; genus Amiota; species Amiota communis. The sequence goes on along the minus strand of JBAMAV010001002.1, from coordinate 59,020 downwards.
TCCCTGAAAAGGTAGGAATAAAAATTACTTACATTCCTCGAAACATTGGATCCATTCAAAGAGGCCTGGTTAATCGCAGTACTATGAAGAGATGGGCCTGGTAGATCTGATCGTTGTTTTTGTTTCGCGATGCCCCCTAACAGACTTGCTTTTACCTCACAAAGCAATTCTTCGAACGTATGTCTGAAGCTATCGTTTAATTCACTTGACCCCTGTCTCCTTACTTCTGATTGAACACTGTTTACTTGTGAAAAAGTCGATTCCACTAGGCTTAACATCGACTATAGTTCTGCCAATGTCATCACTTCAGAATTTTCTAATACATAATTCTTACTTCTTTTTAAGGAATTCAAAAGGTGTTCCCTTACAAGGTGCAAGTCAATTTCATTAGTTGTTGTAAAGCAACCACTCGTAATAGTCTTTTCAATTTTTTTCCAATCTATGCTCTCACTGTATGCACTGCTTGCAGAAAAAAGTTAATTACTATTAATCATTAAAATACATAAATGACATAGTGAACATGCATTGTTGTTGTTGAACGAGAATTTCGATCGAAGTTTGTACATAATCAATTTTATAAAGTGCAATTCTTTGCGATTATTTTGTGCTTATGTATTAAAACAGTAAGGAATATATGTACGTTGACTATTTATTACTTTAATGATCAAGCAAAACCCACCACCAAACAAAGCACAAAGCGGAATAGAAAATAAACGAAGTCTGCTATGCACATATAGTCTGAAAACTAACCGCACTTATATACATGTACATGTGTATGTACTTAAGTCAGCCTATGCATTTGTCTTATGACCCTCAAAATTATACTTGGTTTTAATTTTAATTTTATTTATACTTCGTTTTAATTTAAATTTTACTTTTTATTTTCATTAATCAATCGGAATCAATTAGTATAAATAAATATGCATATTTTTTTATATTATGCCACGCACTTATATGCACTGAACTTAACACTCACCTGAAGTTGGCAAAGAAATGGACTAGCGACAAGAGCTCAGTCCAGCAGCCAATCCTCCGTTGATTGCTGCATGCAGTTCCCTGAAATGCTGATAAACCCTCCAAATGAGGAGAAATGGGACGAATCCTTACTCCATGTCCTTGCTCGGGCGCCAAATGTTGAGTTCTTCCTGGGGTGGTTCCGGCAGTCGGCCCTCAGTGAAGTCGTCTTGTTGAATTGGTACTTCAGGTGGAAGAGAAAAACAAAACACGTCCTTCTTCTTGGTGTTCTTACTTGCTTCTGTTTTTTATTTCTTTCATTCTTACTTCACTAACTAATTTATAATGCATTTCATACATAGCTTAATCTAACAATTGATAATTTCAAATGAAAAAAGATAACTTAAGAGAATTGAAGAGAACAATTAACCCGAATAAGAGATGAAGATAAGGAAAAATGAAAAGACTTCAAAGATTAGTAAATATGTAAAATTAAACATCTATTTTTTAACAGTTCGGTGATCAACAAGAAGTAAAGCAACAAGGGAAAACATAAAGCAAAGAGCAATAATAAAAGAGAATGTGCGTCAAGCGATAGGATAAAAATATACATAGACAAAAATAAAATACACACAAAACAACAGCTAAAGCAAAAACAACAAATTGGACGAAAATTTTTACAACCAAAACAAGGCAAAATTGCGACGCTTCCCACACCGCCCACCGCAATGTTACACGGCCCTAACTAAAAGTAACCAATTTTTTGATTTTATAGCTACCGAGTGGTGTAATTAGATTTTGGATGTGAACAATAGTTTTGCAACTACAACACCAAACTGCATACCCATTTTTCTTATCATCAATTTTTTAGGTTTACCCCCTGGTATCAAAAATATAGACGTATCCACGTCACAAAGCAGGACGATATCCTCATACTAAGTGACAGCTCAAGGCGTTTGTCTACCCCTGAAGAAAAAGCGGAGATCTTAGCACAAACATTTAGCCTAAATCACTTTATCTCTATCGACTTAAGTGACCCAATTACAACGTCTGTGGTCAGTAACACCATGACTTTACTTGGCTCATCTTCTCCCAGCCCGGAAGAGGCATATTATATAAGAAGCTCAGGATTGGTAACGATCGTAAAAAATCTGAAGTCTAAGAAATTCCCTGGGTCGGACGGAATTAAAAACTCATTCCTTAAAGCACTCCCTCCCAAGGGAATAAAATCAATGAGTGTTTACGTCTTTGCTATTTTCCCAAGCCATGGAATCTCTTAAGTTATATCTATAAGAAAAGCTAACAAAACTGCTGAGCTGCCTTCTTCCTAACGCCCCATAAGTTTGTTGTCCGCGGTCAGCAAAATCATAGAAAAAGTCATCAAAATAAAACTTTCTCAGTTCTTGGATGATAATGATTTACTCCAGCTGCAACAATTCAGCTTTCGCCATGAAAATATTATGTTACATCCATAATCCAGATGCAAGAACATTGTCAAAACAAACTTTACAAGATCCAAATCCACGGGTATGGTCCCATTGGATATAAATGAAGCTTTTGACTCAGAACTCACAAAAATTATCCGAATCTTCCTAAAAAACCGGTCATTTGTTGTCCATATTGGCAATGCCAAGTCCCAGGCCTTGGAATTAAGAGCAGGCTATCCACAAGGTTATTGTCTTTTACCCATCCTTTACAACATTTATACCTCTGACTACCCTATACTAAGAGGTTGCACTACCTCAATCTTTGCTGTTGACACAGCGGTCCTATGTTCAGGGACCCTAGCTGCGAACATTTGTGACAAGCTTCAGGTAGATTTTGACTGTCTTGTTTCCTATTTCTCGAAGTGGAAAATCCTAGTAAACTCCGAAAAAATGCAGGCCATATTTCTTACCAGAAAGCGGAAAGACATAAACCTGTCTAACAGTTATATAAAGCTAAACCATGTCGACGATAAATGGGAAAATAGTGTTAGATATTTAGGCTTAATTCTAGATTAAAAGCTGACATTCAAAGAGCACATCAACTTTACCAATAATAGAGTTAGCACTTTGATCCCCACACTATACCCGTCTATCAACAGGAACTCACGCATAGAAAACAAAATGTATATATTTAGGTCCATTTTTCAAGCAGTTATCTTTTATGGGGCCCAGTTTGGTCTGATGTCGCAAATTGTCATGTTAATAAACTGCAAGTCTCCCAAAATAAGATATTAACAGACATGTCATGGAATTCGCCAACGGTTTATTTCGAAATCGCCAAAATAAACCATCGGTGTCAAAGAACAACACAAGATTTTTTTTTTGTTTCGAACATAGATGTTCGAATGAACGGTTGACCGCTTTTTGTTTGTGTTTCGTGTAATTCAAAATATGCATTTAATTCAATTCTTTGTTGACCAAAACACTCGAATAAGTACACTGTTCTATGTGTTCCACTATTTGTATAATACATTAATTACAATCTCATCGAGTTAACTTAATAATGCACTCTCGCCCACGTACACAATATAAAGACATGCCACCTTTCACCAATGCGATTATTAAAACTTTTCGTTAAATTAATCACGTTCTGCATATTTTTAAAACAAATTTAAAAAATCAAACATTTATTAATAACATTTGTACTTTATTTTAAAATATCAACAAATTAAATTGCAAATCAATTCGAATCTTCGAAAATTACAAAAATTTTATGCGAGCAATATGGCCAGAGACTATGAAATTATATAGACTGGACAATTCGAACGAAAATCATGCGGTTCTCAATTTTCTCTATTGTTCGATGCTCGATGGTATTTTATTTAAACCGAACTCAAATAAATGTTAACATTTTGTGAAAATTGTGAGTTATGTTAAAATGTACTCAATGAAGGAGGGCTGTCAACAAGCATTGTTTTTCACTTTTTTTACTATTGCCTTTATGTAGCGTATAATGTGATGTAAAAATTAATTATTACGAAAGTATCTATATGTCCCATCTTTCCTATAAAGCAAACCCAAATCCAACGTTGTTTTTGTGTGGGAGCAATCAAAATATTAAAAGAGGCAAAAAGTACGATTAACGCTGCTTTACATAATGAACGCCATAAGCACATACAAAAAAAAAACATTGATATTGCATATTCAAAATCCCTACGTTGTTTCAAAAACCTAAATGCACCACCGACTTCTTTTTCTAATAAAAGAGAACAAGACCCGTTACATATTGCTATTTCTTAATAAAACAGCTTCCCACATCCCAATAGTGAATTCCTACAATCTCCATATTCATTTGCCATCAGCAAACCTACTGCCACCTTACAACCTCTTGTCCAATTAATAATACGTTCTTTCAAAGTAGAGTACAGGTTTATTCTTGTAAAGAAACAATTGTATGCCTTGGAGAGAAGCAAAACCATCAATGAATTTATCAAAGAAGTTTCCCATTTAAATGATATTTTGCTCTGTGAGTCAGAGGGTGATATTCATATTAAAATGTGTCAATAAACCAATTGTCTTCCTTAGAACAAGTTGTTTATATTGCCAATGGTGATGGTGAAGATGATTATTTCAATAATAATTCCATTTTCATCATTTTTCACTCTTTACTTGTACAAGTATCATTTCTTTTATTCCAAAGAATACATTATGGCGTAATGCGACTCAATGAACGCAAACCATACTATTCTTAATACGTTATGTCCCGATGAGCGGGAGGGGGAACAGAAGCGACTGATGTGCAATGAAATACAATTGCAATTCTAATAATATTTATTTGATACAATATTTGTTTTCAAAATAATTCATAATAAAACCAATAACTTTTAAATATTACAAGGTATGTTGGCAAGTAATGCATCAATTATAATGTACAATATATTTCAACTTGCCGTAAATCGTATCAAAACGGCACTCTAGTGCTAATTGTGGCTCGTAGTGGATTATGCGAGTCAGCCACGGAAACCAACCAACCATTCCCAATTTTAAAACCAAAATCAAACAAAACAGAAATAATATCAATTACACAGCTGGAAGATAGGGCCGAAAATAATTAATTACAGTCAAAACATCATGACAAACAGGAAAATTACTGTCTGAGTTGGGAATCAAACCCTCAATATCTACCCCCTAGAAAACGGCTTCCCTCTAGGTTCCCCAATATCTGTTATACTTTTTCTTATAGCCTACAACAAATTAGCTAACATAATCAGCTTACAAAAAGAAATCCACTTTAGTGCTTTTGCAGACAACTTCTTTTTAATCATCAATCTCAACAAAAACAAAAATATTAACAACAACTTAGACACCCTTTTCCAAAACATATAAAACTGGTGCTCGTACTCTGGTGCATCTCTATCACTGCAAAAATGTCAACATGTGCAATATTTCATGTAACAACATGCAGATACCCACAGTCTCATCAATAAAAATTCTTGTTCTAAACATTAACAACAAATATAGGTGGGACTCACACATTAATGCACTTATACCTTCCTGCAACTCACATACGATCTTATCCATAAGCAAAGCCATATTAATCTCGAAAATAGATAACGGTCTATTCATATATGGGTACACGCTTAAGTCTACGCTTAATAAATTAAAGACACCACTTAATTCGGCGATCAGGATTAGGAGCATTCCGCTCTACACCCATTAATAACATGCTCTATGCAACGAACATACCATCAATTGGAACAAAAAGAGATTACATCCTATCCAAAATGTTCAAAACATTACTTAACTCCAGAGTTACCCCTACAATTACATAATACAACACAAATCAAATAGAACTCCTAAACTTACATCTGCTATATCAAGAATAATAAATATTGGCAAGTACAATAATATACCATACCTCTCTCAAAAACCACATGACACCAAACCACCCTGGCTCCTCCCGGAATCCTTAGTAAATACCTAATTTCAAAAATACCACAAAACGAGTACCTCTTACAATATCTACATACAACATTTCCTTCGATTAAAATAAAACCTAAGGAACAACACCTCATCTACACCGAAGGATCACTCAAAAAAAAAAAAAAAATAAAAACTTCGTTATCTGCACTCACTTTCGACAATAGATGCAATATCCAACATCAACAACTACAACACTATACCTATACCATAAGATCCCTCCTCATTAAAGCTGCTCCAAGAATCAAAATTCAATGGGTCCCAGGCCATTCCAAAATTAAGGGCAACGAACTTGTAGACAAACTACAGAACAATATCACCAAATGCAACAAATGGTATCAAGATATCAACACAAACTCCCTCCATACAGACGATTATCTTAAGATACTAACACAAAAAAATGTTAATCGAAATGAACAAATCAAAATTCTTAGGCTAATAGTCGGTTTAGACTGCTTCAAATTGCCTGATTTTTGATCAGGTGTTTACTACTGGTTTTATCTCCTTCTTTTTTGGTTGTAGATTTTTTCAAATTTTATGCAATTGTCTTCGGAACAGCTGTTTTTTATTTTGGTTATACATACACGTGGAACTTTGCGAGCACGTTGGCTATATTAAAACTAAAAATTTGTGAAAAATACATGATTTAGAACATTTTGAAATATATGCAAATAGTTCTTGCAGTCCCCTTTTTCATTCCTGATACTTATTTTATTAAAATCTTTTAAAAACATTAACAATTTATATTTTACTTAAAATGTTGTCAGCTGATTTATGTTTGGAGGGGAAAGAAAAAGGAGAAAAAGAGCCAAAATGAGCTAACAAAAGGCAGAAATTTCCCAACACTACTAAGGTGACCAGTCGACAGTTGATTATAAACCTGATTTTTTTTCAATCTGATTATAATCAACCTTGGTTACCATAGCAACAACCCTCAGTGACGTCACTTTTCCCTGTGGTTGTTGTAAAAATAATCAGATTTTTTACCTGATTATGGAAAAATCTGATTTTTCCTTCAGTCTAAACCGACTATAAGTTTAAGTCACACTAAGCTTACCCACGTTGAGGTCGCCGTAGCCTAAGTGGATAGTGTGCTGGTCTACTATGCGGCCGCCGCAGGTTCGAATACCAGCGGCGGTAACACCTTATAGAAATAAAAAAAATAAAAATTATTTCTAACGGCGATTCTCCTCTCAGCAGTCTTCTGGCAAAAGCTCTGAGAGTAACAAAAAAACTGCCATGAAAAAGCTTCTCACAAAAAAGTCGTTCGGATTCGACTATAAACTGTAGGTCCCTCCACTCATGGATAAAATTTAGCGCACACACCATGAGTGGCAGCCGAGAAGCTAAGGCCGTAACCCGGTAAACGGGTTGTTATGGCCAGCTAAGTAAGTAAGTAAGTAAGCTTACCCACGTTCATTACTTTGATCCCAATATAATATGCAATTTACACCAAAGTACATCACGTTGATGGGGTTTTTCGTTTACACCGGATATTTTGCATCACTAACAGCTGTTTTTTATTTTGGTGATACACACACGTGGAACTTGCGAGCACGTTGGTTAAATAAAAACTAAAAGTTTGTGAAAAATACATGTTTTAGAACATTTTGCAACATATGCAAATAGTTCTTGCAATTCCCTTTTTCATTCCTGATACTTATTTTATTAAATTCTTTTAAAAAATTTACAATTTATGGTTTATTTAACAATGTTTTGAGCCATCAGGTGCTGTTTTTAATGCCACAGGCGGAAAAACACAAAAAAACTTGGAAGCACTAGGAAAAACTTGGCGACACTGGCAGAAAATGTCTAGAGTGACCATTATTAATTTTCATATCAAGGCACATCAGTTCTTGATGCGACTATTGATCCCCATCACATTCTACAACAACAACCCCTGAATGACGTCATTTTCCTTGTGGTTGTTGTCGAATCTGATACGTATCAGTAGGCACATCAATGTTGATGTTGATGTGCTTTGGTGTAAATTACATATAACACCTCATCGCCCTAACTGCATCAGCATCACAAACACCGTTTTAGACCACATACTAACATCTTGCCCTGCAACTACAAGCACAAAAAAAATATTCCATAACATTAATCCTTAAACTGCACTTAGTAACCCCACAAAAGAAAACATTTTAAAATTAATTACTTATTTAAAAGAAGTAAACATATTCCATTAAATATACTCCTGACTATAAGTATGTAAGTAAATACTATTATTTAAGCTATCTTTAATTATAACTCACTCATTATTTTTAAGAAAATAACCCATAATCGAGCCGAAGGCCATAGCAGCCAGTGCTTACTTATAATTTAAGTAACTGTAATAAATAAAAATAAATAAAATGAATGCTGCTTTGGCGTATGGCTAGCTGCATTCGTGTATGGGCACTATTACTACAAATTCGTTAGTGCTAGTCAACGTTAGTTATTTATTTAATTTAGTTAGACAACACAGCACTGCATTTTTTTTATTGTTACTGTACACAATGACGTGGACAACATTGTCGCCATTGCTGTGCGATTTATCTCATATTTGTTGTTATTGGTAGTGGTAAATCACGAACGAAGCGCATGCATACGACCTAAGATGTTGGAATTTGTTGTAATATTTACAAAAGGCGGTGTAGTGCTTTGGAATTCAGATGTTTTACATCAAAATGTTATATCATGTATCAATAATTTAATTCGGAGTGTGATTTTGGAGGTATGTATGCATAAAGGTTATATGATTTGTTAAGTGGTAATTAGGCAATTTATATGACGAGGATGTCAAGGGCTGCGCCAAGTTTAAATTATTTTTATATATTATTCAGGAACGAAGTACAAAAATAAAATACTATGAAGAAGAAAATCTCGCCGTTCAGTTTAAATTGGACAATGAACTTGAGCTTGTTTACGCTGTTGTTTTTCAGAGGGTAATCAAACTTAACTATTTGGATACATTTTTAAATAATCTTCAGTTAGCATTCAAAGAAAAATATCATGATTTGTCATTTGGAGAGCGTTTGGGTTTGGAGTTTGAATTTGATCGTGAATTTCACTCTGTGTTATCTGTCGCTGAAAAGTGTTCAGCAAAACAGAGTAAAACGCCAAAACAAATGCGATCATACAATGAATCACATAAATCGAAGAAGACGGTCGCTTCAATGATACAGGATGACAGCAAAAAATCTCTAGATATAGTATCAACGCATGTTAAAAGGGTTAACATAAAGGAATATTCAAAGGAACTGAATAATTGTGAACAATCGTCTCCACAGTCAGGAGAAGATGTCATACAGGAAAATCGTCGTAAATTGCGTGAGAAATTAAGTGGAAAAAAATCAAGTCCAAATGACATACGACAAAAGATCAATAACGGAGAAAAAGCTGGTAAAAAACCACGAGTATGGGATTTGGGTGGAAGTACAAAAGATGCAATATTGCTGGATCGATCTAAGGATACACCAGAGGATGTGCAGATTACAAATATACAAAATAATGTGAGTAATGGATTTGTTTTAACTAATAGCAGCAATAACATCTATCTATTCTCACTTTCGTTTATTTATTTAGTTAGTTGGTACAATGCAAGGCGGTATACGTGATATAGAAGTTGAAAGGTATAGTGAAGATAATGATTACGATGATGTCTCTGATTTAAGTGATACAAATAGTAAATTAAAAAAATCAACACGTCGCAATGGGGGCTTACTTGAGTATTTTAAAGGCATAGTCGGCTCAAAGATTCTTACACGTAGCGATTTACAGACTGCGTTGGAGAAAATGCGTTATCATTTAATATCAAAAAATGTTGCTGCCGATATTGCATACAAACTTTGCGATTCAGTGGCAAGTAGTTTGGAGGGAAAATCACTTGGTACATTCGATTCCATTGCAAATCTGGTCAATGATGCCTTAACACAATCACTTGTGCACATCTTATCGCCCAAACGACGAATCGATATAATACGCGATGCTCTCGAATCGAAAAGCAGAGGCAACCCTTATACAATAATCTTCTGTGGTGTTAACGGTGTTGGGAAATCAACAAATCTGGCCAAGATTTGTTTTTGGCTTATTGAGAATAATTTTAATGTTCTAATAGCAGCTTGCGATACCTTCCGTGCGGGTGCCGTTGAGCAACTGCGTACACATACGCGTCATCTAAACGCCTTACATCCTCCAACTAAACATAATCAACGCATTATGGTTCAACTGTACGAAAAAGGTTATGGTAAGGATGCTGCAGGTATTGCAATGGAAGCAATTAAATATGCCCAAGACACTAAAATCGATGTAGTACTAGTTGATACCGCTGGTCGTATGCAGGATAATGAGCCACTTATGCGTTCCCTTTCGAAACTGATAAAAGTAAATGATCCCGATTTAGTATTGTTCGTTGGCGAAGCACTTGTTGGTAATGAAGCCGTTGATCAGTTAGTCAAATTCAACCAATCACTTGCCGATTACTCATCGAACGACAACCCTCACATCATTGATGGCATTGTACTTACAAAGTTTGATACGATCGATGATAAAGTTGGAGCCGCAATTTCGATGACTTATATCACTGGTCAACCGATTGTCTTTGTTGGCACTGGACAAACTTACTGTGATCTTAAGGCCATTAATGTCAATGCGGTTGTACAATCTTTAATGAAATAGTACATAATATTTCGATTAATCATTTATTGTTAGTCAATTAAGACTATGTATTTTAAATTTTTCTGTAAAATTTCTACGTATTCTTTAACTTTTACTAATAGCCCTTGAAAATTGATGAATATTTTACAAATTAAATAAATCCCATACATACAGTGTGTCACGTAAATGTTTGCAAAATGAAAAATTACACTCCATAACAGAAAATTAAAACGGTAAACACTATATTCAAAAAATTATTTGTCCATAGTCCAGGGAATATAGACTTTTACTGCGGAAAGCTGGATTTTTGCAGGAAGCTTCTTGTGGTTGTGAACAAAACCCCAAAAAGTCCACATCGATACATGTGCCACTAAAAAAGTTACGGGGGGTCAAAGGTCACGAACAATTTTTTTTTTTTTAATATCTCGGCAATGGTCACTTTTATTCACAAAACGGTTAACATCAAATTTTTAGCTTATAAAATTGTCTACAAAAAACATAATTTTAATTTTTTTCGTGTAAGACTAACGGTTCTCAAGTAAATTCGATTCAAATAGTTGAAAAGTACAATATGCTCGCCTGTAAGGCATGTTAAACTTCACTATTGCATGTATTTCTCCACACTGACTTACTACGTAAATATACAACTTAGGAAGTCCCCTTGTATTATGTGGTTTTCTTGAGAATTGACGTGCTACCTTAATATTTTTATACTACTTTTATTGTGTAAATTAAAAAAAAATTTCTAAAAATGGCAGAAGTATGTTTCATTTATGGTAAATCTTTGCTGGAAGGTAAAACTGTTGTTATGGAACGGGGACTTGACACGTTGAGACAGTCAAGTATAAAAAGAAATGATGGAAAAGATGTATATTTTAAAAACGGTAGTTCAGTGGTAATTCATGTGCAGTGCCGTAAAGAATATACACGGAAGGCTAGCATATTGGCATTTAAAAAACAAAATTAAGCCAGAACATCCGCATTTATAAGTCCGCCTCACAGTAGAATGCGTTCCAGTGAACCATGCGTTTTATTTAAAAATCTTTGTATTTTTTGCGGTGAAGAAGCGAATGAGGAAAAAGAAAAGAAAAAAAGGGTAAATATTCGCCGTAGGATCCATCATGTATCAACACTTTCTTTTAAAAATTCCATTCTTGAGATAGCAGAAAAACGTAACGATGACGCCGCTAAGGCAGTTACAGGACGGATTATTTACGAACACGATCATCTCGTCGCTGCGGAGGCTCGTTATCATTCTGATTGTTTTAAGGATTTCAGTAAGCCTACTATGGTCAACACCGTTGGTTGTCCTGGGGGTAGTGATGAATTATTAGCGATGGAAGAAATATATTCATTAATTGAGAACAATTATGAATGTCAGTTCAGAATTACGTTCTAGATGACAAGATTATTAAAAGTAAACTAGTTAAAAAATATGGTAAGAAAATAATTATTACAACTAAAAGTAGAACTTTAACTATTATTTGTTTCACCGACACACAATTTCTTTAAATAAATCATGGTATGACAACAGAAAACGTAGTGAAGCAGAAGAACGTCTTCGAATTTTAGAAACTGCTGCTGCTATTATTCGGGAAGACATTAGATCGGTGGTAGTAAAAAGTGAAAGTTATCCTCCTCCAAGCCAAATATTTGAGAATATGAATGATGAAATTCCAACTTCCCTGACTTTTTTTTTAGAAGAAATAATTCTTAAAAATAGGAAATGTGTACTTGATTCTCTTAAACTGAATGCACTGCTATTAGTCATGCCATTCTGACAGCTGTTCGTCCTAGATTATTTATATCACAATTGCAACTTGGTCTGTCAATATTCTGTCACAGAGGATTTGGATCTAAACGCCAAATAGATGTATTATCGTCCTTTGGAATGTGAGCAACATGTAAAGAAACAGTCAGGTATGAAGCAGCTAAAGTTCACCACCCCCAGCAATTTATTTTACCACCTGAAACTGGAGCTTTTCTGCAATATGCTGCTGATAACGCCGATATAAATATCTATACACTTGATGGTCATAACACTCTTCATATTATGGGTATTATTCAAATTTTAACACCAGCTGGTGCAATTCTATCTGATAAACCAATAGCACGTTCTAAAGTAATTCTCAGTGCAAAAGATATCGCGGAAAAGGCTAAACGAAAAAATAAATGTTTCCATGCACCAAAAGATTGATGTATTGTGGACTTATGGCAAATGGAATGATATCTCAGAACTGCCAGGTTGAAGTAAATATATCGAACGTTTGGCAATACAAAATCGTAATTTTTCCATGTCGTTAAAACTTTTTGAATCGAATTTACTTGAGAACCGTTAGTCTTACCAAACAACATAATTTTATAAGCTACAAATTTGATGTTGTTCGTTTTGTCAATTAAAGTGACCGTTGCCAAGATATTTAAAAAAAAATTGCATGTGTGCCATCGTACACGTGATAGAAGTGCAACTTCTTAAAAACAGAACGAGAGAGAGAGAGATCATCTCAAAACAAATAAAACAATACAACATTTGCATACAAAATATTCTGTCCAGTTAATTTAGCTATGTCTGTCTTTCAGTCTGTCTATCCGTCTGTATGTTGCATTTGTTTTTTTTGGCGTGTGTAATTGTTGTTGTTGTGTTTACATTTGCCGTCTATCCCCTCTTGATCAAAAATTAGATCAACAGCAAGGTTCTGTGTGTTTTTCGTTCTCTTTTCTTCGTATTTTTGTACAACACACAATCTGTTTGCTTGCATGTTGTTGTTATAAACATTTTTATACACACAAACTGCATGTTGTTGTTGTGGAAATGTTATATCTTTTTTGAGACTTTTCCGGTGGATTTTCCAATAATTTTTTTATTTGGGATATGACAATAAAAATACACATTCTGTGAAAATTTCAAGTGTCTACCTAGTGCGGTTCATGAGATACAGAATCCGAAAAACGTTACAATCTGTATTTTTTCACTAAAAATTTGTACTAAATTTTTGCCCAACGCCGCTAAAGAAATTTCAGGTCAAAAACATTTTTCGTGACCTTTGACCTCCCGTAACTTTTTAAGCGGAAATCCAGCTTTCCGCTAATTTTTCCGCAGTTTCATCTTTTTATACTCTTCACAAGAGTGAATGGTATTAAAAGTTTGTCATGAAGTTTGTAACACACAGAAGGAGACATCGTAGACCACATAAAGTATATTCTGGTTTTTGGCTATTTCCCCTGGACTATACAGTTCAATTCATTTATAGACATAGTCATCTAATTGGAAGTATGTACAGTTTGTCACATAAATGTTATCAATATCAAAAATATTAAAGTGCAGTTCTATTATTCGTTTGTAAAGTATATTGATAAAAAAAAGCAGTACACCTGTTGAAACATTGTGCAAAATGCAGAAGTAAATCAGTTTTTTTACTGTCGCATAAATGTTAGCAAAAATGTAAAAAAGGAATTTAATGTTTATACACTTTTTACGTTTTTCGCGCGTAACTTGTAGGTTTGTAAATTTCTTTATTATCTCTTATCTTCCAAATGTCTCGATGGATTTCGACAGATGAGGTATCGTTATATTCGTCGTAAAAACTCAACTGTCCTTAGATAGTCAGAGGTGTCGTGGGACACATAGGCGGAACGAAGTTCGTTTTTCTACAGTAATTCAAGTTTTTATTTTTAACGTAACAAATAAGTAATGGAACGTAAGATTTTTTTTGAATTTCGATTTACGCGCCCAAAAGAAGAAATAAACCGATACACAGACAAAAACTTCATCAATACATCTTAGTACCTAATCTCCCAGCAAGCATTTTCTATCGCGGAAGTCACTAATACGTCACGTCAAGTAGTTGAAAACTATCGCTGGTGATAGTCGCTTTCTTATCTAAAAAGCGTCTCGTGTCGTGTCGGGGAAACACGTGTAACTACAGCGATACATCCGAGAAGTCACTTCTAAGTCTCTTCTGAGGGTGTCTCAGAAGTCTCTTCTGTAAGTGTTTCAGAAGTCTCTTCTATAACTATCGCAGAAGTCTCTTCTGTTGCGCATTTCAATTGCTCTCCGTGAAGTTGATATGTTTGTTGTTTGTTTTGTGGGGTTTTAATAAAAAATAATTAATTAATAGCTTCTCAAATTAAATGATAAAATTAAACAAATGCTACCACTCACTGTACACTGATCAAAGCAAATGCATAGCTTCACCGTCTTCTTCTTCACATTCTCTATTCTAACGGTTGTTCGCTATTGCTCTGCACACAGACTGCGTCTGCATCTGAACTATCTGAAACGGGCTCAGAAATGATTGTTTCGTCGGTACAAAACGGATGTATGAGAAAAAATAGGCAAAAGAGACGACAAGACAACAATAAAAAGTCAGCGCCGCAACAATATCCGTTTCATGCTCAGAAACGTTCACGTTCGCGGAAATATTTCGGACATGAAACGGATACATAGATAGCAAAAATAAGTAAAAGAGGTAACCAAAGGTTTAACTGACAAACACAAAATTTTCGGTATTTGTTTTGCTGTCGTTCGCGCTATTCTTTATTTTGTATGCATTTAGTGTAGCAGGCGCGTTCGCATAAAGAAAGTGAAAAAAGAAATTATTGTTGACATAATAATGCAAAGTAAGTAGAAATGAAAACAAAGTGAAGTGAGTGGTGCATTTATTTAATGTTTTTATCCATTTTCACGTTAATCATCGATATTACTAATTTAGTGAACAACACATCGTTTTCCTTACACAATTGAATTGATTCCAAGTGGCAAAATTTAACAGAGTGAGTACACAAAAAAAAAAATGCAAAAAGTGAAATTTTATATTTTCTAATTCTTTCATCCTCAAGATAGGATGACGGGAACTGAAAAAATCGGCAAACGGAGCAAAGAGTAGTTCGTATTTTTTATTTGTTAAAAGGATAAGACGTTCTTATATTTCTTTTTTCTGAATTGTAAATATTTATATTATTATTATTGTCTACCATGTTGAAATAGTTAGAAATTATTATTATAAATAAATTGTGCTCATTGTAAATAGTTCTTTTAATTAAATGACATGACTTACGGCCCGAAAACGGTTTCACTAGCGGGTAACGTCAACGGGCCGAAAACGGTTCCATTGGCGGACCGTAACGGATCCATTAACGGCCCGTTTACGAGGGTCGTAAATGATAGTTTCTGCTGCCGCAAACTGAGCGACAGATGATTACTTTTAAAGTAATCAAGCGTTTTTGAGCAAACGGTGAGTTTTTCGCTATGACTCGCTAGTCACAGTGACTCGCTGTGATTCAGTTGCTCTCTAAACTGTGATTGCCAATCACAATTTAGGCAAAGTTGCTCAGTTAAACTGTGATCACATTTTCTTCGTAAATTGGTTTTTTTTTATATGTATATGTATATGAACGCTTCTATAAATTTTTCATAATTTTTGACAAGTTTGGTGTGTGTTTGAGTATATTATTACTTAATAATAATAATAATTTATTACAATTTTCAAATTTTGAGTTTTTGTTGAAAAACATTGGATAATGACCATCCCCTGCAGTGTAGAAATATGACGTTAATATTTCTACGCTTTCCCAATAATAGCCGTTGAGGGTCTATAAATAAATAATTGATAACAAAAAATAGAGTACAATGAACCAAAACGAACTTGCTCACGAACGAGAGCGATCACTAGGTAGTATTGGTACTCGCTTTAAACTGATCAAACGAATTCAACTACCAAACGAATCTTTTGACAAAAATATGCACCTTTATCTAAAGGTTGTTGTCAAATGCACTAAAATTAAATTTAAATATCTTACAATTTGTTTTTTTCACCTTAATTATGTCGAAAAGAAGGAAAACAAGTGAAATTTGGGAATTTTTTGGGACAGTCGACGAAAATATGGCTAAATGCAATATGTGCTCAGCAAAATTGTCATACAAAACATCAATTTCTAATCTTAGAAGACATTTGCAGAGCAGACACCCAACTGTGTCTCTCCCTTCAAATGTTACTCCCGTGCTGTCAAATGTAAATTTTCTAAATTCATAAATTCCGTTGTTTTTAACCAATTTTTGTGCAGAATAATATTATAATAGAAGTAAATGAAGAAACCAGCCGACAGAAGAGACTTCTCAAACTCTTTCGCATGCAAAACCAGTGAGTCAACAATCAAAACAAACGAAAGTGTCTTCGTTTTTGGAGCGACCAATAACTCAAAGTCGGAAGGAGAATATTGATAAATCGCTTTTATCGTTATTTATCGATAGCTACCAGCCGTTTAGCTTGGTAGAAGAGGAATGTTTCAAGACTTTCGTAAAAGCCTTAAACCCAAGCTATGAACTGCCAAGTCGTCATGTTCTATCGCGTTCCTATATACCAGCACTTTTGGAAAAGTGTAAGTCCTCAGTTCGTGAGTTGATGAAGGAGGCAAATAAAATTTGCTTAACGACAGACTGCTGGACCTCCATAAGCAATGACAGTTACATTGAAGTAACGGCTCATTTTCTAAATGTTGAATTCACTATGAAGTAGTGTATTCTTGCTTGCCCCAATATCACGAAGCATCATACAGCGGAGAACTTAGCGGAGGTACTCAACAATGCTATAACTGACTGGGACATAAAACAAAAAATGTCCGACAATGCAGCCAACATAAAAAGTGCTATAGAAAGCAAATTAAATTGGAAGCACTTAGGGTGTATGGCACATACAATTAATTTAATTGTAAAAGACGCTTTGAAGATTAGCGACGTTGTGACTACAATTGATAAAGTCAAAAGTATCGTAGCGCATTTCCGTAGGAGCAGCATTTCAAATGTAAAGTTTTTCAAGTTTCAAAAAAATTCCGGAAATTCGACACCTTTAAAACTGCTGCAGGATACACCCACGCGATGGAACAGCACCTTCTATATGCTGCAACGGTTTTGTGCTTTGGAAGACGCGGTGAGAGCAACAGTTGCGTTGTTGAATACAGATCTTCCAGTTCTGACGTCAGATGAATGGGAAGTGGTAAAGGAACTGTGCAAAATTTTAAAGCCATTTGAAGACGCAACCAATTCATTAAGTGGTGAAAACTACCAAACGGCATCAATCGTTATTCCCATTGTCAGTGGCATCAGGCGGGTCTTGACACTGATAAGATCAAATATTTTGCACAATGGTGTAACAATGGCTATGCAAAAACTACATGACAGCATGGATAATCGTCTTGGCAACGTGATGCTTAGCAAAACACTTTGGGCTAGCACATTCTGTGATCTTCGCATCATAAATATACCATTCACAGATGATTACCATTTCGATCATATGAAGAAATGGTTAATAAATGAAGTCGCTCAAAAAATAATTGAATCTACACCAAGTCATCAAGGTAATGAAAATACCGATTCAATTGAACAACCAACTGATGAAATATCGTTGTGGTTTGAAATCGAGAGACAAGCTGCTACAACACAATCAAAGGGAACACCAAATTCCCGTGCAATTCTCGAAGTCCAAAGATATTTGGAATCGGGAATTATTCCTCGGGATCAAGATCCACTTGCATGGTGGAAAGGTAACAAATACTTTTACCCGTTTTTGTCAATGGTAGCACAAGAAAAATTAAATGTGCTTAGCACATCAGTGCCATGTGAGCGACTTTTTTCAAAAGCCGGGATTATAATTTCTGACAGATGTTCTCGCTTGAGTCCACTCAAAACGGAAATGTTACTGTTTTTAAACAGCAATTTAAAGCACACAAATTCATAAATTCAACTCATCTTTATATCTATCACTAGTTGTCCCGGCTCGCGTTGCTACGCCTTCGCTCAATGAATCTTGTCTTAAGTTAGTAGCTGAATTAAATTCAGTTTTTATACTCTAAATTTTATTAATTTTAATATTCGCACAGTGAGATTCATAACACTCAGACAAAACAAATGAATTAATCGTTAAACACAACAGAAACTGTTAAAACAACATCCGCAATAGAAAATTGTGAATCAGCTGAGATACTTCAGAAAAATCAGACGAATCAAATATGAATATTAAATTACTATATTACTATTTATTATAACAGTAATAAAACATATGCATTTATCCATTATTAATACCAATGAGCTGAAGGCCTACGATGCTATTGCTCTTTTAATTTTTAAGCTGGCTCATAATTTGATATAATAAGTTATTTATTAAATAAAAAAAGGTTTTTTAAAATAAGTATCACATTAAATATCTTTAACGCATTCCTTTAATTTTATTCTTTCATTTTAAACAAATTTGTTGCTTTGCTTATAAGCCAGATTCATATAAAAATTATTCATATAAAAATTATGATTACATTTTAGGGCTTTTTAACATGTTCTTTTATTAGTGATTCTAAACTGTGAGTGGATCACAGTTGCATCCATATATAGATGAACTGAATCTAAACTGTGACTCAATCACAGTTTAGAACCACTGTGATTTTAAAAGAGCAGTCACAGCTCTCACTGTGATTGTGAAATAACTGTTTAGCTCACCACTATTACTTTAAGCACCGTTTTCGGAATCGAAACTGGTTTTTTGACCCGCTTAGGACCCGCTTAACTCTTATAAGTAATACCACTTACGGATGTTTTGGTCAACTGGGAAACCATTCATACAACCACAAAAATTGAAATTATGCACTCACACAAACAAAAACTAGCAAAAAACACGCATACACAAACAAAAAAGTGACACAGCATTACCCAGGTGATTAAAAAATGAGTTTTCATAAAGTTAGTCAAAAGGAAGAGTCAATTATGACTATTCTTTATGATTAAAAAGCGAAGATATTTTTTTTCCGTTATTGTTTTTTCTACAATCATTTTACTCATTATACTATTCACTCCCGTGAAGAGTATAATAACTTTGTCATGAAGTTTGTAATACACAGAAGGAGACATCGAAGACCACATAAAGTATATATATTTGTGATAAGCTCGATGAGACGAGTTGATTTAGCCATGTCCGTCTGTCGGTCTGTATGTATGCAAGCTAGTCCTTCAGTTTTTGAGCTAGAGAGCTGAAACTTTGCACATAGGCTTATTTTCACCATTCGGAATCAGCCGAATAGGACCAGTAGGGGAGTGCCTCCCATACAAACCCCACTATAAATTAATGTTCTTATTAGAAAAAGTTTTTTGTTTTTTAACGTATAGAACTGAAATTTTGATACTATAAGTTTCTGATCCATATTCATCAACCATGTAAATTTCATGATCCAAGGATTACCATTAGGGGTACCTCCCATACAAACCCAAATTAAATGGCAAACTTATAAAGAATAAATGTTCAATAAAATTCCCACTCAAACTTATGTGATGCTAAGAAAGGAAGGTTGGATGCAACCCGGAGGAGCGTGAAGAGTATTACATCTTTGGTATAGGTGATTAAAAAATGAGTTTTCATATAGTTAGTCAAAAGGAAGAGTCAATTATGATTAAAAAGTGATGATATTTTTTTTCGTTATTTGCATGTCTTGTTATTAATCATTTACGGAAGAAAAAAACAAAAAATTTCTTCGTGCAGTTACAGTTATTTTTTTAGTCTTCAATATGATTCAAAATTGATTTTTGAGTTCTGCGCGTTTACTGTATTAGCGGGACTGTCCTAAGAAGAAAGTAAATTCCGGTGCAGATTGCATTGTCGAAATGCAACTGATAATCATACCGTTTCGACTGTTGAAATGAGAAGTTGTGTTTTTAACAAATAAAATAAAATTGAAATGAATATTTAAAACAAAAAAAAAAAAAAATTATAAGTGTATTATTTCAACAAGGTATGTAAATAAGGTCTGCTAAACAAATCAGGCGCATAGCGAAAAGAGAAGCTAAAAAGATTATGTGAAGTAATCTTGCAACTCGCAAAATATAGAAGAGCATATTGGAAGGAGTTCAGAAGGTGATAATAGCTTCGAGGCATTATTAGAAAGTGACAGGGATGACAATGAAAAGATATTTTCTAGCAGTGATAGTGCGCACAAAAACTATTAAAGTCATTTGTCGAAGACACGTCATTGTTGTAAGATGAATGCTTTTTTACCCGCAATTTTCACTGCCTTTTGCATATTCATGAAGACGCTAAGCTTCATGGATCCTTAGAAGCATTTAGTGCATTTAAATTTGATAATTATCTCCAAACAATAAAGAGAAGAGTACGAAAATCCGGAAATGCAGCTTCTCAAATTTACAAACGGCAAGTGGAAAAGTTACCTGTTGGAAAAACACCAACCACGGTCATATTAGGGAAAATTTCAAATGTAAATTTAAGCGGTTACTTCTTTACCTTATGGAACCCTGATTGCTTTTGTTTAGTTAGTTTAGTCACGCAAATTATAAATAATAACAATACTTTAGTATTTAATGGTAGGGCAGTTAAAAATTTTGCGCCTTATTTTGTAGAACCTATTCGTTCTACTGAATTTCATAAATACTGGGTTGCTGACATCGAACTTGACAGTGAAATGCAATTTTCTAAAAATGACATAATGAAAAAATTTAAATGTTTAAATTATTCTGTGGAAAATAGGTTTTATTTCGCACCACTTCTAAGCAATGGCTCAAAACAATGACAATTTGACCACTTCGGGAGTATTCTTGTATTCTTCCAACAACAATGTAACACCACGTAAGTAAACGTTAAATGCATTGGCTTAAACTTATTGATATGTATAATGATAAACATTATTTATTGCAGTACAAAGCGTCTATGTTCCAGAAATCACTTGTCCAGAAAATATACTTATTGAGCTGCGCGATGAAATGAAATCAATACGAAATTCAATGGATGCCTTAACAGAAGAAGTACAGCAGTGCAGGAAGACCATTGGGAAATTAACGGAGGAGGTGATCGCAGTCAAATTGGAGAATAGAAAGCTCCACAACTCCATTACATTACAACATAGTCCGAGATTTGACAAACTACCATTTCTTTTGATGGAGGAGTTGATAAACTATAAAGATGAATTGGAGAAAAACGAGGAATTTCGGGATGATTTTGTACGTATAATTGCATATTTTTTAATATTTTCCCCAATTAATTTATTTTTGTTTTAGAAAAATTTTATTTCAAAAACTTTTGGCGATAAACAGTCGCAGATTTTAGGAAGTGTCATCCGAAAAGTGTTTACGGATGAATTGGCCTCTTTATTGTTGGAAGGGACCAATGAGAAACCTAGTGCCGAGAAATTGTTTGTCACAACAGTAATTAAAAGTAAGAATGTATTGACTTAAATTTAAAACGAGATGTAACAATTTTTGCTTATATATATATGTCCTTTGAAGTGTAAGGCCGAGGACAAAGAGATAAACAGCATTTTACAGAAGCATTTTGTCCATTCCAAGGAACGTCTCACCAAACGGAGGTGTACATAATGTAATACTTAATAGAAAAATTTAATAATAAACTTTGTGAACTTAATTTAAAATTAATGCAGTAATAATGTTATGATTAAATTGAAATTAAAGAATTGTAGAAATCATGATTTTCCAAAAATTTCAAATTGCAATGATGCCAAATATGATCATAAAATGAATGTAAATTGCAATCAGATGTTAGTCAAAAATGATCCCAAATGTGATAACAATATGATTACATATTGCAATCAGATGTTAGTTAAAAATGATCTCAAATGTGATCATAAAATGATAGCATATAGAAGTAAGAAATGACTGCAAAAAATGATCACAAATGATAGCATATATGCATGGAAACTGTCTTTGTCATTATAAGTTACTAATACATATTTAGTAACCATATAAATTTCAAGATCCTAGGATGACTAGAAGGGCTATCTCCCATACAAACCCAAATTCTTATTAGAATAACTTTTTTACCCGACTGATAAAGGGTTATGTTTTTCGGGCGTTGTGCATTACTATTAAATTGTATTTTTTGCAGTCGGGTTTTTAATTTTTTAATTATATTACTTATTTGTAGTTTTGATGGTATGTCCACCATTGATACCAATTAAAGCTTGAGCCCTTTTCCCTAATAAATTTTTCAGTCAAAGAAGATATACCTCTACACTGCAGAGTCTACAGCAATGTTACTATAAAGCAGTCTACAGCAATGAAATGAAATGCGGTTCAAATTTTCTCATCGTAGACTTACTAACCAGGCTTAAGAAATAAATACAATATTACGACTCTCTGAATATCAACTAGTATTTCACTTGTAAATATTAACGCAAGTAATAAATTGGTAATTTCCTGGTAATATTTGATATTTAATTTACATTGCAAAAACAAAATGTATTTATTTTATATATATATATATTACGAGTCTACGGGCGTCATTGAAACTAGTTCTTTATTTGTAGAACTCGTGTTCCTGTTCATCCTTCTTAATATTGTTCTTGTAGCCTTTCTCAAAATCTTTGGCTAATACAATGTACCGATTCTCACGAACAGCATGCATTCCAGCTTCCTGACATATGGCATTAATGTCAGCCCCGGAAATTTTATCTGGACGTGCAACAAATTCTTCGAGGTCAACATCATCACTAAGATTCATTTTTGATGTTATTGTTGAAAAAATAAGTCGTTTTTGGCGACGATCTGGCAGTGGGAACTCAATTTTCCGATCAAGACGACCTGGGCGTAATAAAGCCGGATCTAAAGTATCAGCACGATTCGTTGCCATAATTACTTTGACATTAGTTGTTTGGTCAAAACCATCCATTTGATTGAGCAATTCAAGCAAGATACGTTGTACTTCGCGGTCTGCACCAGTTTGGGCATCAAAACGTTTTGTAGCGATGGCATCGATCTCATCAATGAATATTATAGCTGGTGCATTCTCTTTTGCCAGACGGAATACATCGCGCACCATTCGTGGACCCTCTCCAAGGTACTTTTGTACAAATTCAGAGCCCACAACACGTATGAATGAAGCAGTCGTATGATGTGCTACAGCCTTAGCCAACATTGTCTTGCCACAACCGGGTGGTCCATACATAAGGACACCTCTTGGTGGGTCAATACCAATCTGTTTGTATAGTTCGAAATGTGTTAGCGGCAATTCAACAGCCTCACGTATCTCTTGTTTTTGCATATCCATGCCACCTATATCAGCATAGCTGACATCAGGCTTTTCGTCTGGCTGCAACATAGAAATCGAACTGTCTGCTTCCGGTGGCAAGACATCAACAAGAGCATTGCTATGCTTGTGCAATGCAACCGAAGCCGATGGCTTGAGTAATTCACGATCAATCGTTGACAAAATACGAACATAGTAATTGGAACCGGTAGTTGAGCCAACAATACCTGTATTCTGATCAACTGCTTCCAAAAACTGACCAATGACCAATGGTACGGATTGTATACGCTTGACCTCCTCCTGGGCGTGCAAATACTCCTTCTTTAAGTTACGTTGTTCATCTTTAATATATTCTTCTTGCACCTCAATAAACTCGAGAGTCTTTTGCAATTTCTATTTTGGAGCGAAAAAGGCGTAGTTAGTTTGTTTAAAGTTATAAATCTTACTGCACTGTATTTCTGTAAAAAAATTCTTACCTTGTAACGGACATAAAGGTCGTCAACATCAAGCTCGTCAAGCGAGCTGTGAGCATCCCTTAATTTTAAGTCTGACAATTCATCCTGTAAATAGATTTAAGTATTTTCATTGTCTTAACATAAATTTTATTTCACAAACCTTTTCAGCAGGAAGTGCATCCATCTTACGAATTTTTCCGGAACAAATTACCAAATACAAAACAGCAACGAACAAGCCAATGTTAATGACTGGCATTTATTTGTACAATGGTACCATAGGTAGCCTATAGACGACATGAAAGATTTAGCCAACAAGAAGGGCTGCCACTCTATATTGTGCAGAATTATGCATCAAATATGCATATGGTTACTGATACAAGTTATCAATTACAATTTGTTCGCAATACCATTTATTATTCTGTATTTGATTTTTTTAACATTAATACATTAATTGTTTAGTATTACCAGATTAATTTTGTTTAGGATTGTTGTGTAAATGAATAGTAATTCTTTTTCTCTGAAATTGCACAATAAGGTCCGGCCTTTTGGAACAACCATGTAAGTATGAGCCGCTAATAGCCATTCTACAGTGAGTAAAAAGTTGAGAGTTCTGGTTTTGCGTTCAGACTGTGTTCCGGTGTGTTCTGGTGAGCTCTGAACAGCTGTTTTTTTGTTGGGGTTGTACACACACGTGCAACTTTGCGTGTGCGTTGCCAAAATTAAAACTGAAAATTTGTGAAATGACGAAAAATTGGCAGCGCTACTTTAGAGTGACCAGCCTTAAAAGTCGTTTCAAGTTGAGTTCATATAGTGGTTTCACACTAAGCATCCACATCCGCATTCACAGAAAGTGTTCACATTGCATTTTGCATTTTCGGAACAGCTGTTTTTTGTTTTGTTTATACACACGTGGAACTTTGGCTATATTAAAACAAAAAATTTGTGAAAAATACGTGATTTAGAACATTTTGCAATGTATGCAAATAGTTCTTGTAGCTCCGTTTTTCGTTCCTGGTACTTATTTTATTAAAAGCTTTTAAAAAAAGTTGGCGCGTAAAAAAAAAAAGAGAAAGAAAATCGAAAATGACCTAAAAAAAGACAACAATTACCAAGCAATGGGTAGACTGACCAATTTCACAAAGAGCATTTTAGTTGCATTCTTATCGAATGAACATTTTCTACTGCAACAACAACTACAAAATTACGTCATTTTCCTTGTTGTTGTTGTTGACGAATGTAGCATTAAATGCAGCATGCGAGAAATGTATAATGGATGCTCAGTGTGAAATGGGTAATAGAGAACACAACCAGAATTCTGTGTTCTGACTGCTACAACAACAACAAATTTTGTTCGTTTTCCCTATTGTTGTTATCGTCAAAACACAGAGTTCTGCTTGTGTTCTCCAGAACCCAACTTTTTACTCACTGTAGAATCATGTAACAATAATACAAGGTACCGCCAATTTGACCTTTTACTCTCTCAAAAATTACTCACTCTCAATTGTTGACGTCATTAGCATATCAGTGTTGAACGTATGATATCCTTCAAATTGAAAATTGAAGAATTTGAAGAATTTTCAATGCATTTTGAAATTAAGTTCAACACTAAATGCATTATGTCAGCGTTCTATACACTGATATCCTTCAAATTGTACAATTTTCAATGAATTTTTAAATCATGTTCAACGCTAAATGCATTATTTCAGCGTTCTATACACTGATATGCTAATGACGTCAAAAATTGAGAACTACACATAACTGTAAAAAATTGGTGCCACCTCTATTTTTTACACCATGCTGTAGAATGGCTACATGCCAAAGGCTCTTTTTTATTGGATTTAGTTCTTGCTTATGATAACAATTGTGTCTTTTTTTGAGATTTTTCTACAATTATAATTAAATTATGTTATAATTTTCAGAATTTGGCTAAATTTCATCGAAATTGTTGTTCTAAATTTTATCACATGCAGCAGCCCCGTGCAGTTACAACAACAAAAACAACATTCCCCTTCATGGTGTAAGAATTATTAATTATTATTGTACCATGATTCCCCTTGTTAGTTTTAGTTTACTTAATACTAATTTGATTAATAAATAAATAAAAAGGGTATACATGTCACTCTCTGACGCTTTTTCAGAAATGTAACAGAAACTTGTCGCCAATGTTTTTAATATATCTCAAAGCCGTAGCGCCAAGTAATTTATATATTCTGAAAATAGAATTTTGGGATGGTGCGCTTATGTCTTCAACGGGGGAGGGACGTTCAAAAAGGTCAATAAAATTGTTAAAAATCTTTTTCTTTTTAAGCGTATCGTTTCATAACGGCTTGCTCTATTTGACTGATTAGAAGAATATGAAAGACAATTTTTGGAAAATCCATCGGGAAAGTTGGATATTGGGACTTTTCGTATTAAAATCTGAATAAATACAAAAGTCAAGTTTATAAGGTGCGTTCGCTACTAGAAGTAGTAATACCTTGATAGACTAGTGTGTTAAGTGCCGGCTCGTTGTGAAAACAGTAGAGTGAGTTCAACGCCAGTCCGGGTTGAGATATTCTGTTTTATTTTCTTTTTTTAAATAAATATTTCATCTTTATATATATAATTCGAGTGTACAAAATTTTTTGACTGTTTTGCTTCTAAACGGCTAGACCACTTTCGATAAACTTTTTTTTGTTTTACTTATGGGGTCACCAAGATGGTTTATGCATCAATTGGACCCGGTAGTTAGCGCTGTTTTCGAGATGAAGGCACTTTTTTTACCAAATTTTTAACTTTTTTATCTAGCGCCCAATATACTAAGCCGATTAAAATAATTTTTTTTTAAATGACAAATGAAGAGTTGCAGACTTTTTTTTTTCAGTTTTTAACTTTTAATATACTATTTTTAAGTATTAAGTTTTTTGAAAACCACTGAAAGACCAAACAAAAAGTTTTGTACGTTTTTTCGTTTTTAATGATTTGCTTGTTCTTATACTTCTATTTTTTCTGTCTTAGTACGCACTTACATGCAATTTACACCAAAGCACATCGACATCAACATTGATGTGCCTACTGATACGTATCAGATTCGACAACAACCACAAGGAAAATGACGTCATTCAGGGGTTATTGTTGTAGAATGTGATGGGGATTAATAGTCGCATCAAGAACTGATATGCCTTGATATGAAAATTAATAATGGTCTCTCTAGGCATATTCTGCAGTGCTTCCAAGTTTTTTTGTGTTTTTCCACCTGTCGCATCACTAAACAGCAGCTGATGGCTCAAAACATTGTTAAGTAAACAATAAATTGTAAATTTTTTTAAAAGAATTTAATAAAATAAGTATCAGGAATGAAAAAGGGAATTGCAAGAATTATTTGCATATGTTGCAAAATGTTCTAAATCATGTATTTTTCACAAACTTTTAGTTTTTATTTAACCAACGTGCTCGCAAGTTCCACGTGTGTGTATCACCAAAACAAAAAACAGCTGTTAGTGATGCAAAATATCCGGTGTAAACGGAAAACCCCATCAACGTGATGTACTTTGGTGTAAATTGCATATTATTGCGCTCTTCGTCTCTGTATTTGACGTTCATTGAGAGTAGGACAAGAAGGGGACAGTGTGTTTCGTTGTTTGTGCTTTGCTTTGTTTGTGTTTCGTGTTTGAGGCTATTGATTAAAACGACGGGGCCGCAGCAAAGTGTGCCCAGTATTTTAATAAATATTTCATATTTTAATAAATATTTAATAAAGATGTAAAGGTGCTTAATGACGATACTCAGCACGACGAACGAACGTACGATTAAATATGAAGCTAATAACAGTAGAACAAAACAAAATTCGAAGAGTTTAATAATGTAAACGGTTTTTTTTTTAGAGGTTCACAACTTTGAGTTGGCAACACTGCTTTATTTGACAACCGATTTAACAGCTGATTATTACTATTTGTTTAGTTTGGTCTGGCATTTCATTATGTATTGTCTTATACCAGAGCAACGCTTGTAAATTGTTGAAATTTTTTATCAAAATAATGGTTCTGTTCGTCAAATTTATCGTGCACTTGGTCCATTTTATGGTAATCATAATCGTCCATCAGAGCGGTTAATTCGAATAACTATGAATCGTTTTCACACCGCGTTTAATCTAATGATAATGTGCATCCCGTAAGATGCCGAACAGTGCGCACCGAACAAGCTGTAGCCGCTTTACAGCAAATCATTCAAGAAGACCCAATCAAATCGTCGCCGTTCTCAGCAAATGGGGTTGTATCCATCCACTGAATGGAATATTTTACGAAAGATCTTGGTTTAAAAGCTTTTAAGATTCAACTTGTGCAGGAATTAAAGCCAAACAACCATCCTATGCGCAACCAATTTGGCCAAATAGGCTGAAGTACAAATTGATCTTGATTTTCCATACAAAATTTTGTTTAGCGAAAAAGCTCATTTTTGGCTAAATGCAAAATTGTCGCAGTGAAGATAATACACAAGCTTTTGTCGAAACACGATTACATCCACAGAAAATTACTGTTTGGTGCGCTTTATGGGCTGGCGGAGACATTGGTCCATATGTCTTCAAAAACGATGATGGCCAGAACGTTACTGTCAACGGTGAACGATACAGAGACATGATTAGCTGGAGCCACATACCATACAGCGCATGCTACAATTGATTTACTCAAAGAAACTTTTCATGAACGAATAATTTCACGTAATGGTCATATTAATTAGCCACCAAGATCGTGTGTAAACAATAATGTCATAAAAGTTTAATTGATATTAAAAATATTTTTCTTTGTGTTATTTAAATTTAAAGTTGTGTAACTCAAAAAAAAAACACCCTTTATTTAAGTTAAGAATTCTTTTGTTTACTTCCTAATTATCATTAGTATCATCATTATCCCCATCATTATTCCCACACTATTTAAAGCACATAGTGCTATCCAAACAATTATAATAAGATCCATCAGTCGACGATTAATACTCATTGCGAGCAGACGTCAGTGTTTTAGCAACGGCAATCTATTTTTCGCTTTGTTCTTCTCTTAACACACATACATACACACATACTCGCGTAACACATAAAATTAATACATAATAAATAATTTCTTCACGCATCGGGCAACAAAAACTAACTACACTAATTTTCATAAATAATTAAGTTCATGATGGCCCCTAGGCCACCCAACCTGGGGAGCAACCGGTTTACACCGCTTGCCGAGAGCCCCCCTATTAAAAAACGGAGACAACCACAAATGCTTGATTTAGCCTTTCCTGATCTTCCCACCAAAACGGCTGAAAATCCGAAATACATAATAATGGCTTCAAAGAATACCAAAAAACACATTTCAGACTTCTCCTGCTTTGCAGTTCATCGTGCCATCCAACTTATCTCCAAGAACGTCATATCAATTTCAAATCTTCGCGACGGCAACTTACTATTGTTGGTCAAATCAAAAGCTGACGGAGAGAAATTCACCAAAACCACAACACTCACCGGCATTTGTGACATATCATGCAAGCTACATGAGACCCTCAACATCGTCAAAGGCACGATATACGCCCCCTACCTGGCCTCTATCCCAGAAGAGGAGATTATTAATGAACTCAGCTCTCAAAGCATCACAGGCATCTACAAGTTTATGAAAACAATTGATGGGGTATCTAAACCAAGCGGCGTTATACTCCTGACTTTTGAGCTCTACCATCTTCCATCTAAAATTGATATCTCATGGCACTCAGTCAAAGTGCGAGAATATATCCCAAACCCCATGAGGTGTAAGTCTTGCCAGCTACTTGGACATGCCGCTAAGCACTGCAAAAATCCTCCACTATGCCACAACTGCGGTCTTCCACCACACTCTCCTGAGCCATGCACACAGACAAAGTGTGTAAACTGTTCAGAAAAACACCCCGCCTCCTCCCGTCAATGCAGCAAATACAACGAACATAAAGAGATCATAAAAATCAAGATGACTAACAAATGCACAATGCGTGAAGCAAAAACAATATACAGAACTACAGCCACCAAAACGGTAAACGCCGCTTCATATTCTTCTGTCGCCAGCGCAATCAACAACAAAAGTGAAAACGAAAAGCCAACAGACGCAAACAACAAAACAACCAACAACATAAAACCAATTTCCAAAACGGTAAATGCCGCTCTGCACTCTCCTGACGCCAGCGCAAACAACAACCAAAACGACAACACAAAAACAACAGATAAGACATCAAATATCAACACATCTTTTGAATCCCCTTCCTCTCCCTTCCCATTCTCCCTCTCACCAACCAATCAACATACCGATAAAAAATTCATATTCACCACAACTCACCACACACCAACACAAAATAACTCACTCTCTGCAAATTCCTTGCTCTCACATCAAAATTCCACACAAACTCTTACAAACAACAACACTCAATCTTATTTCCCCTCTTCTTTGCACGATCTTCGTAGCGAGTCAGTCGACTCAATGGAAACTATAGATTAAAAAAAAAAAAAAAACACTACACTCAACTTTTCAGTTCACTGTAGTCACTCTACCAGATCTACAAACTTAATACTTCTAATTTAAAATTTTAACCATTATTTAACATGGCTTTAAAAATCCTACAATGGAACATTAAAGGCTACACTAATAACTACAGTGAGCTCCTAATATTAATAAAAAAACATTCCCCCACATAATTGCTCTCCAAGAAACCCACATACAAAACATTAACAACCTCCCAATTCCAGTCAACTTCACATTAATAACCAACAAAGCCTCCAATAGATTTGGAGGTGTAGCATTTCTAATTCGAACATCTATTCAACATTCACAACTAAACAGCAACAACGACTTTGAATCCTTAGCAGTTGAGCTGCAGTCAAAACAAACACTAACAATCATCACAGCTTACATTTCTCCTAATAAGTCCTTTACTAAACAAAATCTAGAAAACGTCCTTAACCCTATAAACAACTCCACTCTGATACTCGGGGACTTCAACAGTTGGCACCCATACTGGGGCTCCATTAAGAGTAACACCAGAGGTTCGCTACTAGCAAAACACATAGACCAGACAGATTATATAATCCTAAATGACAAATCGCCGACGCACTACTCCACCCAACACACCTTCACACACATAGACCTTTCCTTTATATCCGCCAGCTTGATTAACGATACACAATGGAAAGTTTTGGGTGATCTCCATGGAAGTGACCACTTTCCAATAATTCTTTCCCTCTTCCCCACCCATACATCAAATCACGTTGCCAAACCTACATTTAAATTAAAATCAGCCGATTGGGATCTCTTCCAAAACTTAATTAAAAACACTTCCTCCATTTACCCACCTAGTAATAACATCAATAAAGAAGCAGCGAACATTAAGAAAACTATAATTCAAAGCGCACACTACTCCATACCTCAAAACACTATATTTACTAACACACGGAATGTCCCCTGGTGGAACAAAGAGCTGTCTGAACTTAAAAAAATTAAAAACAAATACTGGTCACTACTGAAAAGGCACATCAATACAGAAAACATTATTCATTTCAAAAAAGCCAACGCTAAATTCCGAAGAGCAATTAGAAATGCCAAAAGACAATCACTTTTTAGCTTCACCTCCAAAATATGGTCCAACATTAAAAAGCTTTGCGGTCTATATCCCACCAAAAATATCCACAGTATCATCAACCCCGTTACCAAAACCCTCACAACCGACCCAAACATCAATGTCAACTCCTTTGCCAACCAATGGTCCAAAGAAGCTGACGACTCTAATTTCTCTCAGCTATTTCGCTCCAACAAACACAATTCCCTTACTTTTACCTCAAACTACTTACCTTCTAAAACAGCAACAGAAATAGAAAAGGAGATAACCTTTCTGGAACTCCAAACATCTCTTCACTCTCTTAAAGGCTCTACACCAGGCCCAGACCGGATGTCATACCCAATGATCCAAAACTCTCCCGCTGACTTCAAAACCCGAATCCTCAAACACTTCAATAACATTCTCAACTCCTATATCCCTCAAACCTATAAAACTAGCCTTGTCATTCCCATCCTCAAACCTAATAAAAATAAAACTGACGTCAAATCTTACAGGCCAATCTCGCTAATCCCGTGCCTAGGAAAGATCATGGATAAAATTATTTCAAAAAGGTTGTGGTGGTTTGTTCTAACTAACAACCTTATCCATAACAACCAGAATGGTTTTAAGAGGGGCAAATCTGTTCTAGATAATTTACTTTACATAGATCATCTAGCAACTAGAGCTGTCTCCTCAAAGCGTCACCTATCGATAATTTCACTCGACTTTGCCAAAGCTTTTGACAATATAGGAATACACACTCTCATACATCAACTTCAAGAATGGAAACTTGGCCCTAAAATTATCTCTTACGTTAAGAATTTCATGTTAAATAGGAAAATTATAGTTAAAACAGGGAAAACATTATCTAATAGCTTTCCCCTTTACAACGGCATCCCACAAGGTTCCCCCATCTCTGTTATACTCTTTCTCATATCATACAATGCCTTCACAAGAACTGTAGCACTACACAAAGAAATTAAATTCTGCGCCTATGCCGATGACTTCCACCTCCTTATCGATCTTAAACGCCAAAATAACCACCAAATTGACCTCTCCCAACTCTTTCATAACATCCATGACTGGTGCTCCTACTCAGGGGCCGCAATATCTACCGACAAAACTCAGCACCTTCATATTTGCCGCAAACAGAATTGCTCCCACAATATACATATCGACAACATAATCATTCCTTCTGTTAACACTTTAAAAATTTTAGGCTTAACACTCAACTGCAAATACAGATGGAACACCCACATCGACAATCTATTACTTGAGCTATCAAAACCACTAAACATTATCAAGCACCTTTCAAGTCAAAAATATAATTGTAATACTGGTACCCTAATCCAAATAGTCAAAGCAATCCTAATTTCAAAAAAAAGACTACTGTCTCCCTATCTATGGGTACTCCCCTAAATCCTATTTAAATAAACTTAATTCAGCACAAAATTCAGCTATTAGAACTGCTCTAGGGGCTTTTCGGACTACACCTATTAACAACATGCTACTTGAATCAAATATTAAATCAATAGAGAACAGACGTAATTTCCTTACTGGCAAACTATCTAAAACATTAATCCTATCCGCTAATACAGCTCTCCATCACCTTATTAAAATACCAAAAATTAAGCCCAGACTCTTAAGCACAGTCGACAGAGCTATTAACACCTGCAAACTACTAGATCTTCCTTTCTCTCCCATCAAAATCATCAACAGTAAAACCCACAATTGGCAAAACATAAAAGACTCATTAGATTTATCCCTAACAAATTTTATTAAGAACAACACGTCATCCACTGTCTTTCAACAACTCTTTCTTTCCCTCAAAAATTCTCTTTCCAACTACAACTTTATATACACCGACGGCTCGAAATCATCTGAAATTACGGGCTTCGGTATCTCTACCGAAGATAACCCATTGGTAACCGGCCTCCTTCCCCACTATTCTTCAGTTTTCTCAGCCGAAATCATAGCTATACATGAAGCTATTAAAATATGTTTACAAAAACCAGGTAAGTATGCTATTTGCTCTGATTCCCTTTCAGCCATAACTGCTATAGGCAATCTCAACAACTCCAATTTCTACGAGACAACAATAAGAGTCCTACTTAATTCAAAATTTCCCAAACTAAAAATTATCTGGGTTCCTAGCCATTCTGACATTAAAGGCAATGAAAAAGCCGACTCATTAGCCAAACTCTCTACAAAATTACCACTGATTTTTACTCCTAATTATAATATCAGTGATATTATCCAAACACTCCAAAAGCACAAAACACATAACCATCTAATTATGTTACAACACACCTCCACTTAGTATAAGCATATTCGTTCCTTCAGTAACTCTTTCGTCCCTTCTTGGAACACTTCCAATCTCCAACTACTCTCTAGACTTGACCAGATAAAATTCAATAGGTTACGTCTTGGCCACACAAACCTTACTAACATTCACCTCATTGACAAAAATCTTAGCAACATCTGTCCCTTATGCAATAACGGGCATATCGACATCCTACACATCTTGTCATCCTGCTCCTCTCTATCCCACCTCAGACTCACTACATTCACTAACCAAGATCCCATACTTCTCATTCCCAACCTTCCTTTAACAACATTAAACTTATCCTAGAGTTCCTGAAAAAAACAAACTTGTACAGTAAAATTTAAGATATCATAATAAGAACAATTATTCTTAATCTAAATCTCTTCCTTTTTATAATATTCTACATTTTACAGTTAAATCTAAACAATTATTAAATAAGCAAAACTAGTACTAAGTAGGTTAAATACTATATCTATCTAAGTAACACCCACTAGCTTAAGGCCCTGGCAGCCATGGCTACCTCTAATTAATGTTAACTATTAGTTTAAACTCATTGTCAGCATTATATAAATAAATAAATAAATAATAAGATTAAAACAAGAAAAGCACATAGTCCAAATAATTATAATAAGTCTAAAACATGCAAAGCACATAGTGCTAAATAAACGATTTATATTTTAAAAAGAAACCCCAAACAAAAATATTCTTCAATTGGCGCCGAATGTGGGGCCGCGTGAAACAGTATAATTGTGAAGAAACGCGGTCGTGTGTGTTATAGATTGGTGCCCTTGTAGTACCCTTTTACTTTTGGGTACAAAATGGAGGGTAGTAAAACCCAGCCTCTATAGCCGGTAGTTTTAGGAAAAACTTTTTAATAATGTGGAATAAACTTATATTATTTATTTTATAATAATAAGTGAAAATTAATATTATTATGCAAACAATGAATTTGAGAATAAGTACTTACTATAAGTGAAAAAGTTATGCAACAATAAAATAAAAGCGAATTAATAATAAGAAAATAAAATTTCTAAAAAAAAAAAAAAAATTTTTGTTTAAAGTGAACAAATTATGAATAATAAACACTAACTTAATAATGAAATCAAAATTATAAACAAATAATAAAATCAAATTTATAAATACAAACTTTATGATAAAATCAAAATTATAAACAAATAACAAATTCAAAATTTAAAATAAATATAAAACTAAATTAAGAAATTGAATTCTACAAAATATTGTAGAACATAACCAAATCAAATTTAAAATAGTGAAAGATAAATTACAACAAAATACAAAAAAAAAACAACCGTAACAAATGTTTAAACCAAAAATAATCAACCAAAACTTTTGTATAAAAATTCCGAAGATCCGGAAAAACAGACTTCAACTACAGGTACAATAGCTACTCCAACGACATTAACATCAACATCAACCAAGAAGACATCAACATCTACCTAGAAGACATCAACAGCAACAACACCCCTCCAATATTACTGTAAGTTTAAGAAAATAATAATAAAAAAAAGAAAATTTTAATATAAATTTATAAAAAAAAATTATAAAAAAAAATAAATAATAATAAATTGAAGAGCCATACAACAAAAAAAAGGGAATAAAATTACTGTTAAGTCCCTAAAAATTTGAGAAATTATTTTATTCAAAATCTTATCGATTCATTCATCTTTCACTGAGAACCATGTCCTTTCAACAAGTTCCACCAGCTCCATCAAATCCAATTTGTATTGGATTCCACCATGAACTTCACTGAAGTTCAAATCCAAGAGATATCCCGAATAGTCAATCAAATCATAAATCATCACGAAGAACCAGAATCTCTTCCTACCATTGACTTTACACTGTAAAAACTTTACGAGATTTCTCAGGCAAGCCTGGAGAATTTAACTCATGGCGCAAAGTCGTAGATAGAATCTTAACCCTATACGAACAGTACAAAGGTACCCCAAAATATTTTTCCATTTTGCATACAATTCGGCATAAAATTGAAGGAGAAGCCGATGGAGCCCTCGAGGCATATCGAACTCCACTAGATTGGAGTTATAT
Source organism: Amiota communis (assembly GCA_037043315.1). Taxonomy (NCBI): domain Eukaryota; kingdom Metazoa; phylum Arthropoda; class Insecta; order Diptera; family Drosophilidae; genus Amiota; species Amiota communis. The sequence goes on along the minus strand of JBAMAV010001002.1, from coordinate 23,073 downwards.
TAAAAAACGTTAAATGGTGCATTACTCAGATAAGAGAGATATTTCAACTCTCGAGTACCAAATGACTATCTTGGTACAAGGTAATAGTTCAATCACTGTATTTTACCATAAGGTTTTCTCTTTAATTTTGGACAAAATAGATTGCTTAGATCTGAGCAAAGACGCTCTCACTGTCATGACCCAAACTTATCGAGACGAGGCTTTAGATACCTTTTTGCGAGGTCTCAACGGAGATGAGATCTATCTCGCCTTTTGAGTGTAAAGGAACCAACCACAACCACACTTACCACAAGCTTTGCACATGTGTTTGAAATTAGGAAATTTAAATTACCGTGTTAATTATGCAAACACTAAGAGTCTTCCTTCAACCAAATTTTCACAACCATTCTATTCTGAACTCACCCAGCCAGCATTCTTCCCTAAGTCCAATCAGGGACAATATCGTCAACCAGCTTCGCAATAATATCGTCCACAGCAATACCAACAATATCGTCCACAGCAACTAGTCCAACAATATCGCCCACAACAACAGTTCCAACAATATCGCCCTCAACAATCGTTCCAACCATTTCGTTCACAACAACCACCCAATCAGTATCGGCCTCAACAACAAAACTTTAGCCAACCACCATTTAGACCAACTCTTCCACCACCAGTACCCATGGATGTCGATTCCACTGTCCAATACAATAATAGACCAAACCAAAATACTTTTAAAAGACCCCACACAATGTCTGCACAACAACCTAACAAACACCAAAGAATTTACCAAACAGAAGCCATAATCCATAGTGATGGAATAGCTTATGACGAAGAAAACCCAGTAGCTCAGGATCCAAAAGTATATCCACAGGGCTATCCCCAAGATTACAATACTGAAGAAACCTCCGAAAATATCAACACATCCTACAATGACGATATTAATTTTTTAGACTAGCTTCCTCCACTCTTCCGTTTTATCCATTCAGAATGAAGAACAAACAAAAATTACGTTAAACCCGAATTCATAAGAAAACCAATCCCAAATGAAACAGTATTTACTGTAATGTCTGTTGCAGGACAATCCGAAATAACCCAACATGCCAACATTAAGATTTTTAATGATGTAATCGGCGAATTAAAATTTTTCCTTTTACCCGATCTGCAGACTTTCGAGGGTATCATCGGAAACGATACCCTTAAGGTCCTTAAAGCCATAATTTATATTGACAACAACTACTTTACTTTATTCCAAAAATACCAATATCATCTTGAACAACTAGAGTTTGAATCAGTTGCTCACCTACAACTCCAATTAAATCATATGACACCAGAAAACGAAAAGGCTTTCAGGAAAATAATACATTCTTGTCCCACACTTTTCTCTGACCCAGATAAAGGTTGAACTTTCGTCACCAATGTAAAAGCGGAAATACGTACTAAAAGCGAACGGCCAATCTGTTCTACGTCATATCCATACCCAATGGCACTTAAATCCGAAATCGACAAACAAGTCGAAGAATTACTTCGGGACAATTCTCCAGTATAGTTAGTTCCAAAAAAGCAGATGCTTCAGGAACAAAGAAAGATCGTATGGTCATTGATTATAGGAAACACAATGAAGACACCGTACCTGATAAACATCCAATCCCCGATATGAATACAATTTTGACTAACTTAGGGTCAAATAAATATTTCTCTACTGTTGATTTGAAGAGCGGTTTCCATCAAATAGCTCTCGCAAAATCAGATATTGAAAAGACAGCTTTCTCTGTGAATAACGAAAAATATGAGTTTACACGACTCCCTTTCGGTCTTAGAAATGCACCTTCGATTTCCCAGCATGCGTTAGACGATATACTTCGCGAACATATCGGCATAAGATGTTACGTGCACATCGACGATATTATAATATTCGCAAAAACTCTCCAAGTACATCTCGAAAATTTACAAATCGTCTTTAATACTTTTGAAAAAGCAAACCTTAAAATTCAACTTGACAAGTGTGATTTCATTAAAGATAAAATCGAGTTTCTCGGTATAGTTGTCGGCCAAAATGGTATACGTACCAATCCCCAAAAAGTTGAAGCCATTGACAAATTCCCTAAACCAAAAACATTACACGATCTTCGTTCCTTCCTTGGAGCAACAGGGCATTATCTTAATTTAACCATGGCTATGCTCAAATAGCTATACCCTTAACAGAAATTCTACGAGGAGAAGTGGGACGTACTCCCAAACCCTTTCAAAGAAAACATGACTAAATCTTAACGAACAACAAACTAACGCATTTAAGCAATTACGCAATTGCTTAATTGCAAAGGATGTTATACTTCATTATCCCAATTTCGACAAACCTTTCGAATTAACAGCGGACGCCTCTAACTACGCTCTTGGGGCAGTCCTTTCTCAGGAAGGGAAACCAATTTCTTTCCTTTCATGGACACTTGGGAAGTCCGAAGAACATTTTGCAGCAAACGAAAAAGAAATGCTTGCAAACATTTGGGCTTTACAGTCCCTACACTCCTTCCTGTATGGATCTAAAAAAGTAAAATATTTACTGACCATCAACCACGCACGTTCGCACTTAGTAATAAAAATACAAACGCAAAAATGAAACGTTGGAAAGCTCAACTTGAAGAATATAATCATGAATTCATTTATAAACCCGGAAATACAAATGTCGTAGCAGATTTTCTTTCACGACCTCCAATAGCCAACTTAAATACCTTGACAGCGACGATCCAGAGTAGTAACAGCTCCCCAGAAAATTAATGGCCTGTACTGAACATCCAATAAATGTTTTTAAAAACCAATTGTTCATAGAAATCGGTGAAACACCGAACTATCAATTCAAAATAGTCTTCCCTACTTATCACCGACATTCAATGATAGGAACAAAGTATATCGAAGAGACCTTAATAAAACTCTTAAAACAATACCTAAATCCTTCAGTTACCAATTGTATTAAAACAACGGAACCAATAATGTTAAAAATCCAAACAGTCTATCCGATACATTTCTCCAACTATAAAATCCTTTTCACCCAATTCCAAACAAAAGATGTAATAAATGAGGAGGAACAAACCGATATTATAATAAAAACCCATAATCGAGCCCATAAAAATGCCCCAGAAAACAGAAGCAGATCCTAACCCAATACTACTTCCCCGGAATGACCAAAAAAATCAATAACATTGTAAAGTTGTGCAAGACTTGTGAAGAATGCAAATACGATCGTCAACCTAATAAACCAAATCTTGGTAAAACTCCAATTCCCACATATCCAGGTTACACCATTCATATCGATATGTTTTCCACGGGAAATTCCAAGTTCTTAACTTCGAAAGACAAATTTACAAAACTTGCAGTCGTCAAACCCATAAATGGAAGAAGTATAGAAAACATCCGTAAACCCTTAAGAGAAATTATTTTTTATTTTGGCGAACCAAAATCTATAGTTTTCGACAATGAAAAATCCTTTAACTCCCAATCACTAAAATTTATGCTCGAAAACGAGCTGAATATCCGAATTTTCACCGCACCTCCCTACAAAAGCGAAGTAAATGGTCAAATCGAAAGATTCAATTCTACATTTGTTGAAATAGTCCGATGCCCCAAACAAGAAAACCTACATTAACTCATAGAAACAGCAGTGAATGAGTATAATCATTCACTCCACTTGACTACACAAAAGAAACCGGTTGATCTTTTTTTGGACGACCTTACCCTCCTGGAACAATTGAATACGAAAAAACAAAACAAGAAAATTATGAAAAACTGATTCAGAAACAAGAAAAAGATATAGAATACCACAACACAAATAGGAAAGAACCCGAACATACAACCCTGGTGAAAAAGTTTTCGTCAAACAAAACAAAAGATTAGGAACAAAACTTTCTAAAAGATATCAACAGAAATTAGTCAAGGAAAACCAAATAATAGTTTCATTTTATTCAATTCCCAGATTTACCCTTATAATAATCTATCTACAACCTGGCCTAGCTTCCGTAGAGGTACTTGATTACTCTCAATCGGAAGTCATTACTTTAGAAAACGGACTTGCCAAAATCCAAATCGGAACGTTCAAAATACTCCATATAGTAAACTTGACGGAATGTACCATAACTCTTAATGACATATAAAATAACTTAATAAAAGATTAAGCAACTCCCATATTTTGCGTCCTTTCCTTATCCAAGAAATCCAATCCTTACATGCCTCCATAAATAATCTAACTCCCACTAACAAATTTAAAAGATCCATTAATGCAATAGGTTGGGCATGGAAATGGATTGCCGGAAATCCCGATAATAATGACCTCCAAATCCTTACTAACACCATGAACAAAATAATTGAAAATAACAACCTACAATTAATAATAAATAAAAATGTAAGAGACCGAATTAACAATATAACTAAGATGAATAATGATATTCTAAGAATATTTAAAAACGGTGAAAGTTCCCAATTACTAGTGATTCTATATTGCAAAATTAAAATAGATTTGCTAAAAGAGGAAATAAATAATTTAAAACTGGCTCTGCATTTATCAAAAGTTAACGTGTTAAACACTTTTTTACTCGCTTCACCAGAAATAAAAATAATAAAAAATATATTAGAAGATGAAGAATTACCATATGATAATATTGAAGAGGCATTAAATATAGCAGATATAATAAAAGAATTGGTAAATTGAATTTTGATAATAATATTAACTGTCCAAACGAGACATATGGAATAAGAAAAAAATGTAAAACAACGTTAAATAATTTTGAATTTTGTTTTATTACAGATGTAGAAGTAATTTCTAATGATAATTGCATTTCAAATTTGATAAAAAATAAACCACATAACTGTAACTGTTATGTAACTAATAAATGATCATATCAAAGAGATTGAGGGAATGAATGAATTTATATTGCTAAATCAATTTTAAGGTAATGTCATATGATTAAAACCCTAAATGGGATATTCCTTAATAAATTAAGAGAAACGATACAATAGTTATAAGAAATAAAATATTTAATTCATATGAAATTTCAGATGTAAAACCACTTCCAGCTGTGTTGCAACTATCCCACAACCAATCCAATTTTGAAGAGATCCTATCACTCCAACTAATCAAAGAGTTTAACGTTCAGAACTTAGAAAAGATAAACACCCTCAATCTACTGGCTAAGTCTAGCACATTTGCCGCATTTGGTCTTTCGACTACCATCCTATTTTCAATCCTGGTCATATTCCTTAAGCGAAAAATGTCCAAACCTAAAATCGAAATTATCATACAAAATCCCATACCGCCTCAAATTCCGCTGGAACGACTTGCAACACAAAAACTTCTAAACGACATTCCATACTTCTGAAATCAATCGTGGACGATTGACATTTCGGAGGGAGGAGCTAATAATTCTTTTGTTTACTTCCTAATTATCATTAGTATCATCATTATCCAGATCATTATTCCCACACTATTTGCCATGACGCAATGTCCGCTTTGGCTGATGCAATATCCCAGTGTCCAAGTATAAGCCACAAAGACCCTTTTCGCTGACACTGCACTTTCATGCACGTACACCAACATAAAGCAAAAGCTTCGAACATTTGAAGTTCGAAGTGTTTGATCACGTAGGCTAGCATAAAGCTTAGCTTCGGACATCCGAAGTTTGAAGTGAGTTATTTAGTTTCTCATGAAGACTCAAGAAAAGCACATAGTGCTATCCAAACAATTATAATAAGATTAAAACAAGAAAAGCACATAGTGCTATCCAAATAATTATAATAATTCTAAAACATGCAAATCACATAGTGCTAAATAATCGATTTATATTTTAAAAAGAAACCCCAAACAAATATATTTTGCACAAGTCGCTCACAAAGGACAATCTCTTCTTCTTCTTATTTTAAAATTTCCCATACCCAGTAACAAATTGTATGCAATCTTGTGACGCAAAACCATAAACGTTTTAAAGCAAAAACAATTACGGTAGTGTAGCGATATTACCTGTCCCGATTTTTATATGTAACTTTTATTTTATTACCAGAATACGGAAAACGAAAAAAAAAAAAAATTTATTTTACTAGGAACACACGAAAACTGCGTTAATTTTGCATATGTCAAAATATAATTTCCGTTCACAGAAATCAAACGGCAACGACCCTCAGAACGACGTCTAATTATTCACTTGCAACGCCCACGTCATGGATGCAAATAAGCTTAAGGTAGAACTTGCAACGTGCGAATGTGCAAAAATTGAACAAAAGCTACCCGCAACTTTCGTTTGTGCAATTGGAACGTTGTTTCTGTCTCAGCATATGACAACATCGATAAGTTTGATCTAATCGTGAAAAACTTAGAAGAAGAGATCATACTCTATGTGGAAGAATTGCTTTCAGCACCACCAGTTGACGACCGTTATGCAACACTAAAGGCAAGTCTGCTTGAAAAATTTGGCCGAAAAGAAATTACAACGTCTGCCCTAAGCGAAGGAGACAACTGGCATGAAGTGAACTGAAATGTCTATGCACATGAGACGACTGGTGCTAGACAAATGTTACGAAGCTCTTTTTATGGGTCAAATTCCTGCAACAATTCGTCCGCTTTTATCAGTTTGGCCAAAATCTGACCTAGATAAATTAGCCAAAGTTGCTGATAAAATGGTCGACTCGGCAGCAGATGCCATTAACACCAGTTAGGCATGCAGCAGCATGCACAGTTGACATAAATACAACTTTACAAGCTCTAATCAATTCTATCAACAAACTCACTGGCAGCGAGAAATCTATCGACGAACTTTGCTTTACCATCGCCCAGGTTGCAAATGGGAGGCGCTAAAATAAAACGGCTGTCGCCAAATGGTTGACGGCAGCCCAACGAAGATCAGCAACATGACGAGATATGTGATACAATACCTTTCTAGTGGGCTACTAGATCCTCAACTTTACAATTCCGACCAAAATTCAAAATTACGCTTCCTTATTGATTCTGGTTACGTTGTGACAGTCATACCACGTATGGTTGTTCATCACAAAACGAAACTGCAGACTTTAAAATTGTATGCAGCTAATCAAACTACGCTTATGACGCGCACGTTCTTTAGCTCGACCTTGGAGTTCAACGACTTTTCAGCTGGTCATTTATTTTGGCCGACATACAGATCGCCATAATTGGATCCGATTTCTTGGCAAAACATAACCTACTAATTGATGTAGAGGCTCAACAACTTATCGACGCAGCCGCGACGCTACTTTGCTCAACAACGCACTTCACAACAGGGTCACCGCAAAGTGTAGTCCACTATATTAAGACTACAGGTAATCCAGTTGAAGATCGGCCACGATGTATGGCAGAAGAAGCTTGATGTCGCCAATGAGGAGGTAAATTTTCTCATAGCCCAAGGAATTTGCCGACCTTCAAAAAGTCCTTGACCGCAAATTCAACGCTTTTACAGTGCCTGACCGATACCCAATTGCGCACATGCATGATTTTGGCGAAAATCTACATGGAAACAGTATTCTCTACTATTGAATCAGTGCGGGCATATTACAAATTCCAATGGCTGATCAGGCCTTATCAAAAACTCCCATCTGTACACCTTTTGGGCTTATAGAATTTCTCTATGCCTTTTGGCTTCAAAAATGCTACACAAACGTTCCAACGTTTTATTGACAACATTTTCAGAAGCGTTGATTTTGTTTACTGCTATATAGATGACATCCTACAACTACAAACAGCCCCAAACGATTTGTGACCTTGGACGATTCCTGGGCATCATTAATTATTATTGGCAACGTTTGTGTAGCATTATTGAAAACAAAAGGCATATAGAGAAATTCTATTAGCCCAAAAGGTGTACAGATGGGAGTTTTTGATACGTCCTGATCAGCCATTGGAATTTGTAATATGCTCGCATTGAATCAATAGAAGAGAACACTGTTTCCATGCAGATTTTCGCCGAAATCATGCATGTGCGCAATTGGGTACCGATCAGGCACTATTAAAGCGTTGAGTGTTAGGTAATCTCCATATGCGCGCCAGCGTCCTGTTTTTTTTAGGAACTTTGTAAAGTGGACTCGCCTAAGGACTTTTTGAAGGTCGACAAATTCCTTGGGCAATGAGATAATTGACCTCCACATTGGCGACATCAAGCTTCTTCTGCCAAACATCGTGGCCGATCTGCCACTGGATTACCTGTAGTCTTAATATAGTGGACTACACTTTGCGGTGACCCAGTTGTACAATGCGTTTTAGGCATCTTGGTTATGCGATCCAACTTCTGCAAACATCCTTTAGGATCATTTTTCTCAATTACAGTTGCAACTGAGAGTTTTGCAGTGTTAAGCAAAGTGCCAGTTGTTGATTGTAGAGTCGTAGCTGCGTCGATAAGTTGTTGAGCTTTTAGATATATTAGTAGGCTATATTTTGATAAGAAAGCGGATCCAATTATGGCGATCAGCCACGATGAATGAGCAGTGAAAAGTGGTTGAACCCCAAGGTCGAGCTGAAGTACGTGAGTGTCATAAGCGTGAATGATAGTTTGATTAGCTGCATGCAATTTTAAAGTCTGCAGCTTGGTTTCGTGATGAACAACCATACGTGGTATGACTGACACAACATAGCTAGAATCAATAAGGAAGCGTATTTTTGAATTTTGGTCGGAAATGTAAAGTCGAGGATCTTGTAGCCGACTAGAAAGGTCTTGTAGCACATATCTCGTCATGTTACTGATCTTCGTTGGGCTGCCGTCAACCAGCGAATTTGGTGGCAGCCATTCTATTTTAACGCCTCCCACTTGCAACCTGGGCAATGGTAAAAGCAAAGGTCATCGATAGATTTCTCGCCGCCAGTAAGTTTGTTGACAGATTCGAATTGCACATACCAAAGTCGAATAAGCCGTCCTCAAGCAATGCTCTTAGAGAGAAGGAATTTTCTTGTATTTATTCAGATTTTAATACAAAAATCGAAATTTCCCACTTTTCCGCTGGATTTTCCAAAAATTTTATAATCTTTTAATGTGCCTATAACGAACACAGCAAAAGAAAAATCAACCAAATAGGACAAGCCCTTCTCCAGCAATTCACTTACAAAAGAAAAGATAATTTTCAATTTTAGTCACCTTCTTGAACGTCCCTCCCCTCTTGTTGTCATGAGCGCAGCATGACAAAATTCCTCTTACACGCTGCACCGCGTACCATATCTTACTAATAAATTAGAATAAATTACTTGGTGCTACGACTTTTGAGTCACGAGACGGACGTTTTTCAAAAATTCATGAACTTGTTAAGGATCATTAAAAAAATTTGTATTTGACTTTTTGGAATCGTTAGGTCAAAGCATTTAAGAATGTAAAGTGTGGAAAACAACATCGGGCATGTGGGGACCACCACCGGCGATGCAGCGCTGAAGCCGTTTCACAAAGTTTGCGTCTACTGTCTCGAGCATTTGCCGGTCGATTCTGGCAGTTTCCTCGCGAATCACATCCTTCAATTCCTGGAGGTTTCGAAGCTTGTGTGTGCATACACGAGCCTTAAGGTATCCCCACAAGAAAAAATCGCATTTGGAGAGATCAGGTAACCGAAGTGGCTAATTAATGTCCCCAAATCGGGAAATCACACGACCTGGGAAGTGACGGCGGATGACTCCCATTGAGTTGTTTGCAGTGTAAGCTGTCGCCCCGTCTTGCTGGAACCAAACACGCCGAATTGGTATCCGTTTTCGCCTTAATTCAAGCAAGAAGAAGTTGTTGATCATGTCAGCATGGCGCTCCGAGTTAACGGTGACAGCAGCTCCATTGGCGTTCTCGAAAAAGTAAGGGCCAATAACTCAAGACTTCGATACCGCGCTCCAAACAGTCACTTTGGGGCTAAGCAAAGGTCTTCCATGCAATTCTCTAGGATTCATCATGCCGTTCAGGTGGAAATGAGAACAAAATAATGTTCTCATGTTGATCTGAGAGTGCTTCCATCTCACGCACGAACGTCACTCGTTGTTCATAATCCCTTGGCTGCAACTCTTGAACAATTGCCAATTTGTAGGGTTGGAAATGCAGTTCATTGTGTAAAATACGCCTTACCGATGGATTACTCAAGCGAAGTTGAGCGGCGTTGTTTCGTGCAGAACGACTTGGGCTGCGCATGAAAGATTGGCGGACCGCCTCCACATTTTCTGGCGTTCGAGCCATTCGTGGACGCCCTGGGGGACGTCTGTTGCTCAAAACACCTCGGGTGCGAAGTGCTTCGACCCACCGAATGATTGTGTTACGCGTGGGTACTCTTTGGTTCCGATGAATGTTGAAGTGGCGTCGGAATTCGCGATGAACAGCGGTAATCGACTCGTTATTTCGCACGAAACTCTCGTAAGCGTAAACGCGGTGTTCCAACATCCACAGGGCAATGGCGGTGCCTGAAAAAAAAATGGTATTACCGGGCGAACATAACGGTACCAACCCCCCACCCGTCGGCCCTTTGTGGGGGAACTACTAGCCATTTCAAAAACATCCGTCCTTTCTGACTCACCCTGTATTAAAAACAAAGTGACAATTTTCGTTAAATTCTGAAAGAGCGGCATATTGTGACATGTATACCCTTTTTAAAAACGTTTTCACGTTAAAAAGAAAGCTAGTTGGCAAATCGAAGAAAAAGGTTAAAGACATACGGCGCGCACATAGCTCCTAAAAATAGTTAATAAATAATTAAAAAAATAAGTTTTAAAATAAAATATTAACTTTGCCCATCAAAAGGGATTAATAAATGGTTATTTCTGATTGCTGACGTTAAGACTGCGATAATTAGTGTACTATGGTTTACTCATTGACCTTAAAGGACAAAATCATAATCTTCTGGGCTTCCAGCACTTAAGGCATACGCGGAAAAGAATACGCTGACATGGCAGCTCGGCACATCAGCACTACCCATCACAACATCTGCATTCAAACTTATCCAGACAGGCATGCGGAACTTTCATCCGCCTGCATATTGGACACACACAGGATACCCATCAACACATTCTCAACGGATCAGATCATCCATCATGTCCTTTCTGTGGAGACGTACTCACTGTACACTATCTTCTGGACTCCTGTCAACACTTGGGGAGCATTAGAGCTTCACTCGGGGACAAGGTTTTCTGGGTAAAGAACTAGGGGCTTGGTGCTCAAGACCGTCCATATGTGGAGAGGAGCCACATCCTGCTAAAGGTGTCCCTGCTGTTGACAGAATATGGCGGATGTAAAGAGGTAAACTCGATACAACCCGCAATCCCGGGTGTATAACAACCGTGCCCATGGGATGAATGGCACTGCGTGAGTGTGTCTGATAACGGTGGACTCCGGATATCTGGCGACCGCCGGCTTAAACTTTAGCCTTACCAGGGTACAAGGGGCTATGCCCCAGTGGACCTACTCTCCCCTACACTCGTGGGATCAAAATATGAACCAAAATAATAAAATAATTGCAAACAACATAACAGATGACGAAGTGGAGCTAGGTATGAGCTCCGAGGACGAGCTACTGGCCTCGAGCCAGGAACTAGTCACCGATGACAGCAGGCAACCTGTGGCGTCAACAACAGCAGCAACAACTACGTCGGTGGCAATCAGAAATAGCGCAAAACCGACAGAAACGGTAAGCACGGCAAAAAGCGCAAGTAACAGTGCACCAAAGCCGAAGAAAGGCAAGTCGGAAGCGATGGACAGGAAGAACCTGTACCAAAAAGCCCCCTTCATCTTAAGCAAGATCGCCAAAAATGAGGAGAGTGGGACGGTACATGAGTTCGACCACGCCAACAAGGTAAAATACCCGGCCGTGGTGGACGAGTACGTGGAGTACATGACCACTCACGTGAAACCTGTAATAGCGACTAAACGTAATCGCTTTCAGGATGAGACCATTACAAATACTCGTAAGAGTAAAGTTGCTAAAGCAACCGACGAAGAAGGTCCCTCCACAAGCGCCAAGAGGCTTTTCAGCGACGTTGCTTGGGATGAGCTGACGGTGGCACTTGTTGAAGAAGTCACCAACGGCGGTAAGAAGGTGTTGGAGAAATGGGGGGAGATTGAACCCAGGTTAACAGAGCTGGTGATGGAACACCCTCTCTGATCTGTGTTCATCTCCACCAGGATTCGACTCTTCTGTGGTTCTCCGCGGCTGCAGGGTGATCAAGTGCGACGATCGTCCGTCTTTGGAGTTTCTGGGCAATTGCATTGCTATGATATGCAATGCTTGGGAGGGCTTAAGGCTTAAGCTCATCCCAGCTCGGGACATCCCAAGGTGGCCGAGAGCTCGAATTTGGTTGCCTGTTATGAAGGTGGAGCACTGCAAGGTGCTACAGCTTCTGCAGCGGCAGTACCCTACCATGCCTATGAATGACTGGATTGTCATCAAAGATGAAGGTCAACAAAAGAGCAGCATGTCTTTGCTCCTCTCCATAAACGAAGATTCTGTTAAGGAGTTGGAGAAAACTGACCACAAAATGCGGTTTGGCATGAGGTACGGTCATCAGAAGAAGAATCAGATGAGTTGCAGGTTGCAAACAAGCTGATGGATGACCTTACGCTTCAGGACGAAGCAACAAGCACCCCAATGAAACCAACTACCGATGCTGAAGGTCGTGCAGATTAACCTAAAGCATTCCAAGAATGCCTCGGATAATCTTGCCGTCTTCCTAGGCGAGGAGGACGTTGACATATGCATCGTCCAAGAGCCTTGGGTCAGACATTCTGGGGCTCAGAAACAAAAACTAGAAGTCAAAAACAATGTAAATTCTTTCCTTTGTCCTCAATTCTGCACAGGTGATTTGACAGCCGTTAAAATCGAAGTGTTATAGGAAGAAGGCATGTTTATAGCATCGGTGTACATGGCGCACAACAAAGAGGCGCCTCCGGATGAGGTTGCGCAGTTGACCGCCAGTGCGAAAGCCAGCAACACTCCCCTACTTCTAGGATGCGACGCCAATGCATGCCATACGCTATGGGGAAGCACCGAGGATAACGAAAGGGGTGAGTCGCTTTTTAATTTTATTAGTAGTTCCAGTCTGCTAGTTTACAATAAAGGAAATACTCCAACCGTCACATTCCCTAGTACAGAAGGCTTCCCGGAGTGGGAAGAGGTACTAGATATAACTTTTCTGTCCGAAAATTCAGAGGTTCAGGTTGAAAACTGGAGAGTTTCCAACAAAAGATCTTTCTCGGATCACAGTTGGCTACTCTACAATTTGAATTTGAAGACAACGGATTCTGTTCCATTTAGAAACCCACGCAATATAAAATGGGATGTTTTTGCAAGGGTAGCTAAATCGAAAATGAATACCTTTACATGCTCAAACATTGACTCCAAGGACGAAATTGAAAGGAGGGTTAAATATCTTGAGGAAGCTTTCGGCAAAGCGTACAAGATATCCTGTCCAATTAGAAGGAGCCATAAAAGTTTCCCACAGTGGTGGAACGCAGAGCTCTCGAAACTTAGAGAGAAAACGAGAAAGCTCTTCAATCAGTGTTACATGGATAACAACTGGCAAGTCTATAAAGACTGTCTCAAGACTTACAAAAAAGCCATCAGGAACGCCAAAAATTATGGCTGGAAAGAATTTTGTGAGTCGATCGAGTCTACTTCTGTCTCAGCAAGATAAGGAAAGGTTCTGGCCAAGGAACGGGTAAATCCCTCTTTCTTGAAAAAAGAAGACGGAACATGGACGGAATCATCTGCTGAGACACTTGACCTCCTACTCAAAACATATTTCCCCGACTGCAAAGATGCGACAACTGATTCGAAAGCACCCGTACGGTTACGGCAAACTTCACGAGACGTTGACTCGATCTTCACAGAGGACAAGATCACACACTCAATCAATACATTTTCGCCCTATAAATCTCCTGGCATGGACGGAATTCTTCCGATAATGCTACAGAAGCTACGGGACAAGGTAGTTCCGTGGCTGAGGTTGATTTTTAGGGCATGTATTGGTCTAAACCACATACCAATGAGTTGGAGAAGAGTTAAGGTAGTCTTCATACCAAAGGCTGGAAAAATTGGTCATGAGTCTGCAAAAGATTTCAGGCCAATCAGCCTAACATCGTTCCTCTTGAAGACGATGGACAGGGCATTGGAGCTCCATCTTCGATCCACTATTGATAAATTTCTCTTCTAGACTTGCCAGCACGCATACCTCAAGGGTAGATCCACGGAAACGGCTGTACATGAGGTTGTCCGCACGGCAGAGAGGGCGATTTACTATAAACAATATTCTCTCGCAGCATTCTTAGATATAGAGGGTGCATTCAATAACGTAAGTACACGTGCTATCCAGGATTCTCTAGCTAGGATTGGCCTACGCCAATCCTCTACAGGAAGACATTAGGGAATGGATAGTTAACATGCTTAAAACCAGAACAGTGCAGTCAGAGTTAGGAAACTCGACTCTAACCAGATATGTCAGTAGAAGGACACCACAGGGCGGGGTAATCTCTCCACTGCTGTGGCTGTTAGTCATAGATAACATTCTCAAGGTTTTAGAGGAGACAGGGGCAAGGATAGTCGCCAATGCGGACGACGCTGTGATCATGGTGTCAGGGATAATTTTTAGTGTGATAAGCAACATCATGCAGGGAGCTCTGGGGAGACTGTTAAAATGGGCCACAGGATGTGGTCTAAACGTTAATCCAAGCAAGACAGAACTGATGCTTTTCACAACGAAAACCAAAATACCGACTTTCCACCTTCCTCTTCTGAATGGACAACAGCTTCATCTTTCCAACAAGGCCAAGTACCTGGGAGTTATGCTGGACGACGCAAAACTCAATTTGGAATCCAATATAGAGCTACGGGCTAGGAAAGCCACTGTGGCCTATCACTCTTGCAGAAGATTGCTTGGTAAGAGATGGGACCTACGTCCTAGGATATCAGCATGGATCTGCACAGCGATAGTACGTGCAATACTTACATACGGGGCAATTGTTTGGTGGCCAGCTCTAGGAAAGAGCTACAGAGTGCACAAACTTAGCGGGGTGCAGAGGTCGGCATGTGTAGGAATCACAGGAGCCATGCACACGTGCCCTACGGCAGCACTCAATGTGCAGCTATATCTTCTCCCAATTGACCTCCATATTAAAAACATGGTCTGCAACAGCGCGGTAAGGTTAAAAGAAACCGGCTGCTGGGCAGAACGACCATATGGACATAGCAATATACTAGGAGTGGTTAATAATCCTATGTTCAAGAGAACGGTAGACTATATAGTGGCACACAATAGCTTTGAGAGTGACTTCAAGGTAAAATTTCCTACCAGGATGGAATGGAAAGAGAACAGTTTTCAGAGTGATTTTGTCATTTCAATCTTTACGGATGGGTCGAAGATGGAATGCGGTGTAGGAGCAGGGGTGCACTCACCACAAATAAGCTTAGACCACTCTTTCCGGCTACCCGACGAGGCCACAGTCTTTCAGGCGGAGGTCCTTGCCATTAGGGAAGCATGTCGGCTGGCTAAAAATAACGTACCGGAAGGTCGTAAGATAGCTTAATTCATTGAAAGTCAGGTGGCACTCAAAGCACTGCAATCCACCACTGTGAAGTCAAAGCTCGTTAAGGAATGCAGGTCGACGATGAGCGAGCTCAGTCGTCAAGTTGATATCACTCTCTTATGGGTTCCCGGCCATGGGAACATAGAGGGGAATGAGAAGGCTGACGAATTGGCTCGTTCTGATGCTTCTCTTGATGTATCGTTGGCGGAACAGGTCCTTATTCCCCTGGCGGTCGTCAAGAGGAGCAACTTCCTGTTTTTCCGCCAGCTGGCTAACAGACGGTGGAAAGATCTTGAATCTTGCAGAGCGGCACGTGCTACCTTGCCTAGTTACAACGAAAATAGGCCTTTTAGACTCATAAACAGAAAACGCTCGGATACCGCAAGGTTCACTGCGGTTTTTACCGATCACTGGTGTGTAGGGATGCACGCGTAGAGACTGGGTATTCCGTTTAGAAGCCATTGTAGGAGCTGCGGAAACAAAGAGGAAGAGGAGTCACTCACCCACTTTCTTGGGCATTGGCCCAGCCTTGGAAAAGACTAGAAATAAGTTTCTGGGCAAATATTTCATCGACAATCTCTCGGACTGTTCAGTCACATGCCCGGGTGATTTACTCAAATACCTAATTTCAACAGGTTGGATTTAGTAATACTGATTGCGTTCGGCGAGGAAGTGGTATCAGAACGGCACTCTAGTGCTAATTGTGGCTCGTAGTGGACTATACGAGCCAGCCACGGAAACCAACCAACCAACCACATCCCAACTCTTAAAAAATATATAATTACTTTAAGAATTTCAGCATAAAAATTTAGACCAAAGATGTTATTACTCGCGAGTCGAAGAACATAGTTGTTAGTTTTCTCGTCAAATTTTGTATAAATTTATTATTACTATTATTATATGAAATTATCGTGCAATTACAAATTGCGTGTAACTTACATCTAAAGCTATAGCAACTAAGGGCTTTAAGCAAATAAATGTATAAATAAATGTTTAGAATATATTTATTAGATTTAATGTTTTTAATTAAAATAAATAAATAAATTATAAGCATAATGAATATTCTGAATTACTTCAAGAATTTATTGATATTGATGATACCAATCCTCGTCTAGCAGTTGAATGTGAAGCAAACCATTATGTGAGAGAATATATGAAAAACCTAGGAAATTGGCTGGTGATAATTTGAAGATAGCTCGAGCTGAAATGAAATTTCTTTTGGAGCAAGGTATTATTCGCCTATCAAAAAATTTATGGGCCAGCTCAATCCATTTGGTTGAAAAGAAGCCTGGTGGTTGGAGAGTTTGTGGTGATTTCCGAAAATTAAATGCAATAAGTGTAGGTGATGATGGATTATGATTCAAAAATTGTTTCAACGATTACGTAACAAAAATATATTTTCTACCATTGATCTTTTAAGAGCTTTTTACCAGATGGCAGGAAATGATATACAAAAAACGTCGACAATATTTTTTATTTTATATGAATTTGTAGCCATGCCATTTGGGTGACGTAATGCATCAAACACATTTCAGAGGTATGCAAACAACATCTTTAGAGGCCTAGATTTTGTATTCATTTACATTGATGATCTATTTGTAATGTCTGAGACGTCTGATCATCATCGAAAACATTGGCGAGCAGTTTTCAATAAACTTCGACAACACAAACTAACTGGACAGATCTGTCTTTCTATCTATCTATCTAAATTAACTGTTAAGAGCAGCCTCTCTTAAATTCGCTCTTAATCAAGATGATGTGGGATGGAGTAAACCAAGACATGAAGATTAGAATGAAGCAAAGATGAAGTAAACTAAAGTAACGGATCATATTGCATTGTGTCAATTTTGCTTATTTCTTTTATGTGCAAGAAAGCTTTGTAAATTTTTCTAAAGTTAGTTGTGAATAAATTGTCAAGCATAACGCACATCGGCATTTTCTTATATCTATCATTTTATTTCATTTCGGTTTGATAGTTTAAAAGTGGACAGCACAAACGCGTACTGTACCCCAAACATTGGTGACCCCGACGTGATCATTGTATTTAAAGCAAAAATCGTTGGTTTTATATTCGTTAATTTCGTTATTTTGCTTTAATTTAAAGTGCACTATTTCGAGTGCATAAGCAACGGCTCAATTATTCTTCTTCGCGCTTCGTTCGCTTTGGTGACAACAACAAATATTCAATCGAATTTGCGGTTTATCATTTTTGTTGTACGTTTGGTTCTTTTTATTGCTTCACATTGTAATAAAATCAAAAAGACAATGACAAAGGCAAATAAAGGACAGAAAACCGGTTTCGGGGAAACGGGACATTCTAATCGTGAATTTCTTAAGGAAAAAAGTGATTAGTTCCTAAGACAAATTCAATCGACTCTTGAAACAACATCCGAGAATACCCATACCCTACAGTGTTTGAATGAGTCTATTGTGGCTGTTAAACTAGAACAGCTTGCAGAATTAAGATCACAGTATGAAGATACTCAAACGCGGCTCGAGTAGATCTGTGTGGACGAAATCAACAGTGATGCTCGAGTTCAGTTTATGGAAGCATTCGTCATAGTTAAGTCATCTATAGTGACATGTTTAAATTCGCGAAATATTCAATATTCGCATGCGTCTACTCGGATTGAGCACTCGGCAGGTTAAATCAACATCAGCAAGTAAAACGCGTTTGCCGGCGCTGCAGTTACCTATGTTTAGTGGCACAGTCACTGACTGGCCTGACTTTTGGTCATTGTTTCAGGATATTGTCGACAAGTAGTCAACTTTGAGTAAGATCGAAAAGTTTCAGCATCTGAGATCAAGCTTGGCTGGTACCGCCCTGGATGCATTTCAGTCTCTGGAAATATATCATGAGAACTACGAAAAAGCGGTAATGTGATTAAAAGGGAGATTTGATATTAAAAGTATGCAATTTCAGGCACATATTAATCAATTGTTTGGTTTAAAATCCATGGCTGAGAACTCAGCAGCTGATTTGCGAGAGATCTTAGACAAGAATAGTGAGCATATTCGAGCATTAAGCACTCTTGCATCCCAGGAGGAAATTCTCGAGGGTCTGCTAATTCATTTGATTGGCAAGAAAACGGATTGCGCTACGCATGCAAAATGGGAAGAGGAAATGCCTATGCAAGGCTTACCTTCATTGAACGCAATGGCAACTTTCTTCGAACGCAGAGCAAGGATGTTGGAAAGGGTGGAGTTGGCCTTGGCAACAAATATGCCAGGCAATCAGGTGAACTCTAAAAAATCATCAAATAGAAAATCTTTCGTAACCACAAATTCTTATAAGCGCTTCTAAATTTATCACCTTCCATTCGCCTCAAAGAGACCAAAAAGCTGAAACTACGCCTCTATTGTTTGTGTAAGGGTCACTTCGTAAGATATTGTAAATCACGCTGTTTCAAGTCATGTTCTTCCAAGCACCATTCGCTATTGCATATAGATCAGCAAGTCTCAAATAGGATCGAAAATTCAGTCGTATTAGAACCTCATTGACTCTAATCCTACTGGATTGCTTAGCAAAAATCATTCATCGAGAACCGTTACTATGCTCGTTATTGCCATGATTATGGTCAAAGGTCGGAACGGAATTTTGTTTTCATGTAGAGCATTGCTCGATTCAGCGTACCAGGTTCATTGCATCACATCATGCTAATCGATTACAAGTCAAAAGAATGAAATCTACAACTATAATTTTGGAATTCGGTCAATCAGACATAGTTGCAAAAGAAAGTATTATTATAGGATTGCAATCTATAAATGGAAAATACAATACATCACTCTCAGCCGTCGTCATTCCCACAATTACTTCTAACCAACCTGAAAAAAATTTGTCATCTGTTCAATGGAATATTCCAGCAAATATTGTATTACGATTGCAGATTCAGGTTTTCATCAGTCGCAAGGAATTGATTTACTTATCGGTGCTAGTTTGGTCTTCGATCTGATGTGTGTAGGACAAATACAGTTGGGTCCGAATTTGCCTATTCTTCAAAAAATAAATTAGGATGGATCATCTCTGGAAATGTCAGTCATCCATCGAAGCAAGCTTCATGCTGCACAGCTGTTGGTGCCGATGCAGTGGATGGTGATTCAGATTGTGCCCTACATGAATTAGTAAAAAGTTTTTGGGAAGTTGAAGGGCATACTCCACAAAGTATTAAGAGATCAAAGGAAGACCAAGATTGTGAGAAACATTTTATTAGCAGTTTTCGCCGTTTAGACACTGGCGAATATGTGGTGAGATTGCCAAAAAAAGTTGATTCCCTATCATTGGGTGATTCGTGCATGCGAGCAGTAAATCGACTGAAATCACTGGAAAGAAAATTCATTAGTCATCCTGAATTGAAATAACAATACTTGGCATTCATTAGGGAATACGTTGACATCAAACACATGACTTTGATTAGCTCAGTACCACCTAACTTAGTATCGTACTTTTTACCTCATTATTGTGTTTTAAAAGCTGATAGCACCACGACGAAATTGATGCATCAGCTCGAACCTCTATTGGTTATTCCTTCAATGACACGGTAATGGCAGGACCTGTAATACAACCAAAATTAGTTGACACACTTCTTCGTTTTCGATCTCACAAGATTGCTAAAGAAGACATATGCAAACTGTATCGTTGTGTGCGGATAGAAGAACCAGACTCATTTCTGCAATGTATTGTATGGCGTGAACATCCTGATGATACACTACAAATATATAGATTAGACACAGTGACCTATGGCACAAAACCCGCTGCATTCTTGGCTATTCGTGCAATGCAGCAGGTAGCTATAGACAAAGCAGATGATTTTCCCCTTGGTTCAAAGATAGTACAACGCGACTTCTATGTTGACGATCTCATGTCAGGTGGCAGTACAGAAGAAGAAGTCTTGGATATCATATCAGAAACAAATGCATTACTTTTACGAGGAAAGTTCATGCTCAGAAAATGGTGCTCAAATGATGATAGCGTCTTGCGAGGAGTTGAAGAATCGAGTAGAAAGCAAATAACAGCATTTAGCGATGGTAGTGATTGTACAAAAACACTTGGATTGATGTGGGACGCAAAGAATGCCAATTTCTTATTCTCGTTTTCTTCATTTGATATTTGAGCGTGTTAGCAGACGCCAAGTGCTGGCTGCTGTTGCAAGGATTTACGACCCACTTGGTTTGATTGGACCAGTTGTGTTAAAACTTATGGAGTTTCTTCAATTACTTTGGAAACAAAAAATGGCGTGGGATGAAAGTATACCACAATCTTTACATTGTAGTTGGAATCAATTATGCTCAGCACTAGGTCGAGTCAGCAAAATTCGGTTCCCTCGTTTCGTTGGATTAGATAATGCTGAGCTAGAAATTCATGGATTTTGTGATGCTAGCATAAAGGCATTTGGAGCTTGCGTTTACGTTCGAGCAAAGAAGGGCAATTGTGTGAAAGTCAACTTATTGTGTTCTAAGTCACGAGTAGCTCCACTCACAGTACCCAAACTGGAATTATGCGCAGCAATGCTACTGGCTGAGTTGATAAAATTTATTTTTGATTTGAAGATTTTTAATGCAAGTTTCTTTTGTTGGTCAGATTCAAGTATAGTGCTTTCCTGGTTGGATGATGTCGCTGCTAATTACAATATATTCGTGGCAAATCGTATTAGTAGCATACAAGAAATTTCGAACGGCATGATGTGGAGACATGCACCAACTGAACATAATCCTGCCGACATTTTATCTAAGGGCGCACTTCCTAAGGAATTTGAAGAATCTGAGTTGTGGAAGTATGGACCTAAATTTCTGCAAGAGGATGAGCTTAGATTGCCAAAATCAAGTAAATTGTCTCCTAACACTGTTGAGAGGAAACGTAACGTGCTGAGTGTAGTGAGAAGCAACACAGATTACTCAATTGATTGCTAATTCGTCAGTTCATTTCGTTCAACGCAAAGGGTGTACGCTTATGTACATCGCTTTATGAATGCAAAGTCGCTTCATTGGTCATCGCCCAAGCTTACTGTGGAGGAGATAGAAGCTGGAACATGTGTACTAATTCGGATGGTACAAAGGTCAACCATGCATTAGGACTATATCGAGTTGGAAGCTAATGGGACGATCGGTCTTTCCAGTAGATGCTCATCCCTGAACCCTTTTATGGATAAAGCTGGTATAATGCGTGTTGGTGGTCGATTACAGAATGCAAATTTGAGCTTCAGCGAAAGGCATCCAATCATACTACCGGCAGATCATCCATTGACAAACAACATTATAGTTGACTACCACCAAAGACTACTGCACGCTGGACTTCAGGCCTTGTTGGCAAGCATTCGTATGAGGTTTTGGCCCCTCGGCGGATTAAAAGCTGTAGCTAAGGTTGTAAACAAGTGTATTCGATGTTTTCGTGCAAGACCATCGTTGATGCAGTATATCATGGGCAGTTTACCTTCAGAACGAGTAAGGCCTCAGCCACCGTTTTATACTACAGGCGTGGACTTTTGCGTACCATACGTTTACAAGTCAGAGGTGCGGAACAGGCAGCCAATTAAATGTTACATTTGTCTTTTCATTTGTTTTTTCACAAAAGCTGTACATTTGGAATTGGTGAAAGATTTGGCAACTCCTTCATTTTTGGCTGCATTGAAACGTTTCGTAGGCTTGCGTGGCCAACCTCGAATTATTTCGTCGGACAAGGCAACAAATTTCGTATGTGCCAGGAATGAGCTGAAAAGGCTCATCATCAGTTGATGTTTAATGAAGAACATCAGAAGGAGCTACGCAGACATTGTCTTAATGAAGGAATAAATTGGCGTTTTATTCCTCCGAGATCGCCACATTTCGATGGCCTCTGGGAGGCATCGATTAAATTAGCAAAGCATCATCTTCGTCGTTCGATTTCTTGTTCGGTGCTCAATTTTGAAGAATTTAGAACTCTTGTTTATCAAATTACAGCTATAATAAATTCTCGACCTTCTCAACTCACAGAAAGGCCTGACGATCTGCAAGTTCTGATTCCAGGACACTTCTTGACTGGTGAAATGTTGACAGGAGTAGCTGAGCAAGATCTATCTAACTGAAACCCAAATCGTTTAAGGCATTGGCAAGTCGTGTGCCAAATACAACAGTCATTCTGGAAGTCGTGGAGCACAGCAAATCTCACTTTTCTGCAAGAGCGAGCTAAGTGGCGTCTAAAAACAGCAAACATCCCCGAAGGTTCTCTGGTCTTATTTAAAGATGACAACTTACCATCGATGAAATGGCAAATTGGTCGAGTGGTTGAAACTATCAAAGGCAATGATGGCGTCGCTCGTGTGGCAAACATTCGTACTAGCACGGGAACCATCAAGCGAGCCATAGCAAAGTTATGTCTCTTACCTATAGAAGATGTTGAAAGCCGTAGTCCTTCAACGGGAGGAGGATGTTAAGAGCAGCCTCTCTTAAATTTGCTCTTAATCAAGATGATGTGGAATGGAGTAAACCAAGACATGAAGATAAAGTAAAGTAACGGATCATATTGCATTGTGTCAATTTTGCTTATTTCTTTTATGTTCAAGAAAGCTTTGGATATTTTTCTAAAGTTAGTTATGAATAAATTGTCAAG
>JBAMAV010001001.1:0-35125 GCA_037043315.1 Amiota communis | reverse complement strand
TAAAATCACTTCTGTTTCAACCATAGTTAAGACTATATGTATCTGAATACGAATAAGATCTCACTACACCAATCATGATAGTCGGAGACTTTAATTAATCTCACACAAGATTGCTCGTTGCCGGACTTCATGTTCAGTGAGTTTAATTTATCTCTTATCGTTCATCAGTTCAGTTCTGCTCTGTCTGAATGCACTATAACATATAAAAAAAGGAACAATTTTGTTTGCGCCAACACAACATTCATGAAAAATACATAATATAAAATGACATCGTGTGGACAGCAAAAAGGCTATATCATATTTCTATGTCATTGAAAAATTATATAATTTTTTTCATCACGGTTTCTAAATCGTGTACGGACAGTTCGTCATATAATATGATTAAAATAAAAAAAAAACAGAAAGAAGGCTATCATTGGCTATGCCAAAGATGTAATACTCTTCACGCTCCTCCGAGTTGCATCCAACCTTCCTTTCTTAGCATCACATCAGTTTGTGTGGCAATTTTATTGTACTTTTATTCTTTATAAGTGTCTCATTTAATTTGGGTTTGAATGGGAGGTACATCTCCTGGTAATCCTAGGATCATTTACACAGTTGATGGATATAGATCAAAAACCTATATTGTTCAAATTTCAGATCGATATGTTAAAACACAAAAAAAAAATTTCAATAAGAACATAAATTAAAAGGGGGGTATGTATGGGAGGTACCCCTCCTGGTAAATCTAGGAGCATGAAATTTACACGATTGATGGCTATGGATTACAAACTAATAGGGTCAAAATTTCAGTTCGATACGTTAAAAAACAAAAAACTTTTTCTAATAAGAACATTAATTTAAGGGAGGGTTTGTATGGGAGGTACCCTCCCTAGTGGTCCGATTCGGCTGATTCCGACAAATGTATGGTAAAAAGAAACCTATGTGCAAAACTTCAGCTCTCTAGCTCAAAAACTGAGGGACTAGTTTGCATACATATAGACAGACAGACGGATAGACGGACATGGCTAAATCAACTCGTCTCATCGAGCTGATCACAAATATATATACCTACTTTATGTGGTCTGCGATGGCTCCTTCTGTGTGTTACAAACTTCATGACAAATTTATAATACTATTCACTCCCGTGAAGAGTATAATGACTTATATCATATTATATTACAAAGTTTTCTATGATTGTGGGCAGCAACTTAACTATTAATGCGGCATTGTTCATTGAAGTACTTTCTATACGATGGTCTAATTTTTTGACGTCTTTATTTTCTATACCAGGAGTAATTCTAAAAAATTGATGATAGGAAAAATGGGTATACAGTTTGATGTTGTATTTGCAAATTTAATTTTTAGTTAAAGGATCAATTAAGACTATGTAACATCGCAGTGGGCGGAGTGGGAAGCGGTGCAATTTTGGCTGTAAAAATTTTCGTATTTTGTTTTGTTCTATGTAAATTTGTTTTTGATATCGCCTTACGCATATATTTTTGTTATTGCTCTTTGCCTTATGTTTTTTGTTATTCCCCTACCTTTTTGTTGATCATTATCATCATCATGTTAATTTGTTGATCATAGTAATCATCATGTTTACAAGACTCAATCATTTCATTATACTCTTCACGGAAAGTATATAAGTATATTTTTGATCACCTCGGTAAGATGAGTTGATTTAGCTATATATCGTAATATCAATAGCTACACTGATTGCAACGAAATAAACGTTAATTTTTTCTAGTTGAATTTACCGATCAAAAACCCAAAGGTTGGTGATGTCTGTCTAGCAAAAGTAACAGTTAAGGGTATCGTCAAATTCATGCTCGAGTGTGTATACAATCATCCGGTCACAGCGTTACCAGAAATTAAGCCTTTTAAGTATGTTACGATCTTTAATGAAATATTCTAAAAACATCGTTAAGACTAGGGTTGTAACTGAACTTCGCATCCGCCTCCGTATCTGCAGAACATGAGCATCCACTTCAACATAGTTTTTAACGGAGATTTTGTCATTGCATGCGACGTTACATTTCTCACTCCCTTTCACATCCCATATCAAATTACAAAAAAAAAAAATAAAACAAATTGAAGACATCAATTCAAGATTTCATGGTCTTCCAATGTATTTGTTTGCTACATATTCGGACCCAAGGTACAAATTAAAGTTTTCGGATGAAATTGTTAAAGACAAAGTTCACTTTGAACTATTGCTTTTGCAAACGCTGCATGACTTGGGTCTTGTAAAAGCTTCAAGTGAAGCTGATGACGGCGGAGCTTCTGTCGCAAATAGACCTAGAAGTGAATAATAAAAATTGTCAAGCTTTTTTTCCGATCGTACGTGCCCATTTATCGTCGCCACCAGATCGGTTCCAAGCGAACAACTATTTAGTGGAGCCGGTTTAGTTTACGAACCAGTGAAAAATCGGTTAGAGGGCGACAAAGCTGCAAAATTGTTGTTTATTAAGAATAGTTGCCTCTTATCAATCTTGATTACCAATAATTACTTATATACTACATATGAATACAAGCATACTTTGTAGTACAAACTTTGTAGTGTAGGTGTAATACTTATGGGTAAATTTTGTCTTTAGTAAAAGGTAAAAAACTAATTTTTTTTCTTTGTTACCCCACTTACGCCTCCGTTAACAACCGCATCCGCGGAGGTCAAACTCTGGACTTCCGCCTCCGCTAAAATGACCACCATTACAATCCTTATCTCTTTATATATAAAATTCGAGCGTAAATACATAATTGTGTAACTATTTTTCTCCTAAATGGCAAGACCAATTTCGATAAATTTTTTTTTGTTTACTTATGGGGTCACCAAGATGGTTTATGCTTCAGTTGGACCCGGTAGGTGGCGCTGTTGTCGAGATACAGGCGCTTTTTTACCAAATTTTTAACATTTTTTATCTAGCGCACACTATACTTTTTCGTTTTAATGCTTTGTTTGTTGTTATTGTTGCATTTTCACTTACATTTATTGAATGCGCACAAAAGTATTGCACTCTTTGTGATTTGTTTCTGTATTTGATGTTCATTCAGAGCGGGGCAAGCGAGATAGGGTGTGTTTCGTTGGCTAACGCTAGATAACGACAGCAAAACTCCCTCTCTCTTTGTTCATTGTACAAAAACAGAACGGCATACGCAAAACTAATTTTTCTATTTCCTTTCCTTTTCTGTTTCTTCGCCAATGCCCTTTTCTTCAAAGTATTAGAAATGACTTTTTAGGTTATAAATTAATAAATAAATAAAATAAGCTCTGCAAAATTAAAGCCAAAATGAACAAATACGCCGTTTTTCTATTCACTTTCATCCACTGTCACTCTACGCAAGCCAAACGAAATGAACAAGCACACGAAAAGGCGAAAGAGGATGAAGAAAAACGTCGGCAGAGCCAATCATTGTTGTGCTGTCAAACGACGACCTTCACCTCATTTACCTCGCTTCCCTTATGAGAGAATGCAGGAGCAGTGTTGTGCTGTGTCGAGCCGTCTAAATCTTGTAAAACGAAATGTAAATACTTGATTTAAGACGTTTGAGAATTATAGTGACTTAATTTTTTTTTTTTTTTTCATTGAGACTAGTTACAGTACTATAAGAACTAACTAGCAATTTGCAGTGGATACAACTAAAAGAAAAATGCTGCACCTAGTATTGTATTTTAGACCATACTATACTCAGTTTCTAATGGTTTAGATCTTCTGGTTTTTTGCGTTTAAGCCTTCTTACCCACTGCGTCGAGTCCGTGAGGCTTCATTATTTATGTGGTTGATCAGTCTCTCTTTGTGAGAGTTAGCTAGTTACCTAATCCATTGCGAGACCACGTTCGAGATCAGAACTGCGAATGTACCAAGGGGCACTAATAGCACATCTCAGCACTTCGTTTTGGAAATTTTGGATTTGATGCCCCCAGCCTTTATCTTTTTGAGTTGTGAATAATCATCTTCTTGTTTTGCTCGAAAGTAGCGGTCGGATAAGTACGAACTTAATATGCATGAGTACTGGTTTGATAGAAGCGCATTGATTTTCTTCAGTAACCCAGCATGGGGTTTTGAATAGTCGTGTGCTACGCAGTTTGCTGGTTTGATATTTTGCGTCAACTGCGACTACGACTGTTGATACTGGCGACTGCTGCTATGCTACTCAGCTGGACGTGACGAGTTGAGAAATATTCAGATCTATCTGCTAGTTGATGGCATTCAGCATGTTTAGACAATAATTTCGTTAATATTGGAGGGTGTTTCAATTTTGTAGCATTTGGGTTTAATGGGGTTTCTGTCATATTTTGCAGATGAGCAAATATGACAATTATTAATTATTTCATGTATAGTTAAATCCTATATTTAAACCTTCAAATGTTGGTAAAATGCCTGAGTGTCCGGTTCATATTTGTCAAAATATGAGATCTGAGTTTTAAGGTCGTCCTTATCTTCGATGTCTCTAGAATGGTAGGAGCACCTTACAAATTTTTAGCTTGAATTTGATGCGTATAAATCTATAAGAATTTTTTGCACTTTATTTTAGTTGCGATCCGATAGCATCTTTACTCTGGTCTATATCGTTTTGGACAATACAGATTCAATCTCGATTTCGTATAGCTTTTCTCATATGAGGACAATTTGGGTTCTAAATCGGTTAACGATTGTTTCGAGAATTGAAAAGTGATCGTTTAGATTTTCATCTTGAAAATGGCAAGTTTGTGCATTGATGTATTCTGTGGCAGTGTATCTTCGTCCTGCGTTTGATTATCAGCTAAATTACACGAATCACCAGAGTTTTTTTTCGTTAGTGTCAGTGTTTAATCTGCTGAGAAAATCCGCTATGAAATTATAATTTCCCTTAATTTACTCTTATTTCAAATTGTATTCTACCATCCAAACACCTTTGAAGTCGAGTAATATCTTTTCAGGAATACTTTGCCATCAGCCACTTGAGCGGCTAGTGGGGTCAGTCTCGGGGACGAACTCTCGTCCAAATGTGAATGGTCTAAAATATTTTATACCCCCAAACTATAGCCAACAATTCCTTTTCAATTGTTGCATAATTGGTTTCATGATTGTTTAATGTTAACGATACAAATGATAAGACGATTGGTAGGATCGGTAAGTACCTTAAATTATTTCTCAAAATTGGGATACCTTAATATTGGCGGACTTGTCACAATGCCTTTCAATTATTGAAAAGCAAGTATAAGGTTAGGATTATTTAAATTACCTGATTGATCTTTCATAGGGTAAGCTATTTTCGCGTAATCTTAGATATATATGCGATAGAATCTGTCATTCCCAAAAAGATTTGATTTTCGTTTGTGAATTTGGTATTTTAAGGTTTTGCATAATGTCAACGTTAGTAGGATTTGGTTTAATACCTGTCGTTTAAAGCACACGTCCCAACAACTGGGTTTCGTTTTGCAAAAAATCGCACTAGTCTACTTGGAATTTTAGCTTAGCCCTTATTAATGCTGTTCTTCTGTCCTTATCTTTTTGAATTTGATGGAATCATTTAGCTAGATCTATTGTCGTGAAATAATGTGCATACCCTAATTTGGCCAGAATCCCTAAAAAATTATTCATGGGGAATTTGTATTTATTATTCGTTAAGTTTTCGGTTGTTTATGACTAATCGCCACTTTATTTTACCGGAATTATCATCTTCTTTAGACATAATTCGCAACGCACTGTTGTACGGCGAGGTGCTTTCCCTTATTAAATCCTGCGAAATCATTTGTTTAATTTGTGTCTGGATTTCTTCTTCATGAATTTGTGGATATCTGTAAGCTTTTGAATAATGGGGCTTATCTATTGTAGTCACGATTTCATGACAAACGTCCGTAGGTACGGATAGCACATCTTTGTAAAAAAGATTATTAAATTTACATAATACTTTATGTATTTTGGTTCTTTCCTCTTCATTTAAATGAGCGAGGTCAATGCTGTAGAATCTCGAAAAAGTTAACCCAAATGTTCCAAGGGTAATTAACTTTTTCGAAATATTAACTTTTCTAAATGGTTTTCAAAACTGGAAAAAATACGATTATAAACATAAGATAGCTACGTTAGATACATCATCGTCAATCATTTTCCGTGAATCCCTTGTTCAAACTTTTTGAAATCTCTATTTTCTGCTGTAAATTTAATCTTATTTGTCATGATTTTTTCTGCTTAGTTGACATTTTTTAAATTAACAATAAAAATGAAATGCTCACGACTGACCAATTCAATGTTGTTTGACGATGAAAATAAACGTATGTTTTTTTGTTGGTTTGAAAAGTTCATACGCTCAGAAAAAATAACTCGAAAGTTTAAAGTTGACTCAAAAGTTAACTTTTTAGACCGGTACGTGGACACTGAAATTCTCTTAACTTAACCGAGAGATTAACTTTCACGCGAGTTTACTTTTCCGCGATTCCCCTGTATTATCAAAAATATTTGGGGTCCTCCCGAGATTGCATAAACTGCATAAACAACCTCTGCATAAACTAAGTGACAGTTAGGTTAGGTTAGGTTTGCTTGGCTGATCAAGAGATCTCACATAGACCAATAATGGTCCTTTGTGTTGCCAATAAGAAGTATGGAGACTCTTTAAATACTGGTTTTTATGCACTTTTTTGCGAGCTTTAATAAATTGCTACTTTTCTGATCCGCAATACTTTCCAAGGAGAGGAAAGATACAGATCCGAGATAGCTAAAGCGTGATCTGTTGAGAGCTGGACATTGGCAAAGTAGGTGTTCTAGAGTTCCCCTAACATTTACCTCGTTGCATGTTGTACATGCATCACTCTGTACCAAGCCCAATTTGGCTGCGTGGGAAGGTGTTAAACAGTGTCCCGTGAGTATTCCGACTAATAACAGAGAGGATTGCACTCTTGGGAGAGCTAAGATGTAGTTGGTAGTCTTATTATTAACAGAGCGAAGCATGATTTTTGCGGTTCTGCAAGAGAGTGTTCCATTCCACATTCTCTTCGCCTCCTGAATCGTTGCTGCGTCTATTTCTGTTTTTAACGTGGACAGAGAGGGACGTAAGTATGACGCACTTACCTCAGCTTGGCTAGCGCCAGCTTTAGCGAGTGCGTCTGCTTCCTCGTTCCCTTCAATTCCTTTATGTCCCGGTACCCAAAAGATGGTGACTCGTCTGTCAAAACAGAGTTCGTCAATTTTGGTTCTACATTGTTGAACACAGTTCGATTTCGTCATCACCGCCGCTATTGCCTTTATGGCTGCTTGGCTGTCGATGAATATGTTTATTTGGGAGTTCAGAGGAGTTAGCTCGGCTGCTAATTCTGCAGCTTTTGTAGCCGCATAAATCTCGGCCTGAAACACGCTGCAGTAGTCTGGAAGCTTATATGAACGTTTAATGTCAAGCTCTGAGCAGAATACTGCAGCTCCCACTCCCTCTGCCATTTTAGATCCGTCTGTAAACAGGTTGTAAGTATGACCGCCAAACTGGAGTCCCCTTTGCCACCCATTATGTTGTATTACTACACTAGGCCTTCCATTGAAGTTGGCCTGGGGAAGAACATAGTCCGAGCTATTGTTTAAACCTTCATGTATCTTACTGTGACCATAAGGCCTCTGTATAAACTGTCCTGTTACCTTTAGTCTTAGCGCAGACTTCTTTGCAGTGTTCTTCGCTGCCAAGCCTATAGGTTGAAGGTCGAGTATTCTATCAAGTGCTGTTGTAGGGGTGGTGCGCATTGCACCAGTTATACAAAGCCCTGCGATTCTCTGTACCTTCTCCAACTTTTTGACGTATGTCTTTTTGTTGACACTTGTCCACCATACCAAGATACCATAGAGTAATATAGGTCTAACCACTGCCGTGTACATCCAATATGTTAGACGGGAAGATAAACCGCATGTCTTTCCGAGCATTTTCCTGCAAGCATAAAAGGCATTGAGAGCTTTCCTCACCCTTTCTTCCACATTTAACTTCCACGTCAGTTTGTTATCCAATATGACTCCAAGATATTTTGTAGACATCTTTGGTGCCAGTACAATGTTTCCTAATTTAGGAGGGAGCCAGTGCGGAATCTTGTATTTTGTTGTGAAAAGTACTAAGTCCGTCTTGTCTGGATTCGCATCCAGTCCCACATTGCTTGCCCAGTCTTTAATTTCTTTAAGTGCCCGCCCGAGTACTTGACTCATTGAGCTAAGGCACCTGCCTGAGATGATTACGGCCAGGTCATCTGCATAGGCAGTTAACCTTGCACCTCCATCTCGCATTTTATTAAGAATTTTATTCATTACAAGTGTCCAAAACAGCGGAGAGATAACGCCCCCTTGAGGCGTACCTCTGTTTGTCTTCCTTGCCAGACTCGTCGCACCCCATTCAGCCACCACTGTCCGGCAGTTCAGTAGACTGCCGATTCAGTGTAAATGACAGTTAGTCCATATAAAAAAAAATTTGAACATTTGCGTAAAATTGTGCGATGAGTTGAGTAAATTGCATAAACGATTAGCGTTGCCACAGTGGTAATTAATTGTCTGGCAACTCTGCCGAAATTTTATGACAAAAATGTAATGTTTTCCAAAATTAATTTAAACAGAAAATAAACGTACGATTAATACATTATATACTAATTATTGATTGCAATTTCTGTAGTTAATTTGATTAATTTGTCAGTTTCGCTTGTTAGATTGGAAGTTATGTTTGCGAGAACAGCTGATTGCATCAATTTATACACCACCAACCGTTTTGGTATTTCACGAGTTTGCATAAATTGCGGCTACGCTAACTCGTGAGGTTCCCAATTGTGTTTTCAATACGGAGATAATAGCTCCTCGAAGAAAATTTTATTACCAAAAACGGCTATAAATTGCTTTTCGCTATCGATTATTGCTTTAAAAGGTACTGTAAAATTTTGTCCCATAATGGCGTCATAATTGTTATTTTTAAAAGTCAATACATCTCCAAGTGAGTGTACCTTTTGCTAAGAATTATTTAGGGATTGAAGGTGGTCACTTTATATTCGATTTGGTCGGTTCCTAATAGATTTCGGTACCTTAAAAGTTTATCTGATTTTTGCTTGCCAATATCGTCTACAAGTGGGCCTGGTTTTATAATACTAGTAGAAGATGCTGTGTTTACAAGGCATCTGACACTCTGTCGTCCAAAAGAAATTACTATTATGGACAATTTACAGCCCAAGGCGCTTTAAAAAAAAGTAATGTGCCTCACCTATGTAAGCAAACTATTGAAGTCAAACTGTTCGACAAAATGGTAGGAATGAAGTTTAAAAATAATTGCCAGAGTTGATTCATTCATTTATTTGATTATCATGTGACACAAACGTTACAAGAAGCTTATGATAACTAAAATGGGATACAAATCTTCGTGTGTCTACCGTGTGTAAATATATATGTGTAAAAATAGCGTCTGCTCTTGTGAAATCAAATTTTTCTTTGAAAACAACTTTGTGCTAAAGAATTGAGTGGCATACTTACTTTTTGATTTATTAAAGGATAGTATGTTTTTTTCTAGGATTAATTTTTTCCAAACTACGCACAAGAATTTTCTTTGGGTTTTCCGTTGTTTGACCTTTGCTGCTTTGTGATTTTTGTGTTTTTGTGTTGTTATTAACTGAGTAAACTTATGTTCGTTCTAAAAATTGTTGCTGTTGTTGTTGCTGCTTGGTTTTGCGCTCAACATAACAACAACAAGATAACCACCCACAGTAACAAGTGTTTGCGTTTTCGCTCTTCTCTAAAATCATATTTGTGCTCATGGAGAGAGCGAATTTCATTTGTGTGTGCCCTACACGACACCTATCTCACATATTAATTTGCATGTATTTCGCCGAAGCTTTGGTGTTATATGCCTTATTTATAAATCATAATATGCTTTCAAAACTAAAATTGCTTGAATATCTAAGTTGTTTGATGCGCACAGGCTTTAAAAATCTTAAGTTAAAATGTAACACCTAAGCTTAAAAAATTTGAGTGACAAGTTTGCATATTCGAACAATTGTTATAATCAAAAGCTTTTTGTCAAACAGATCCTTTTCTGTGGTACAGGATGGTGTCTACTCATTGACGCGGTCAATCAAGGCTGGAAATCCCCTAGGGAGCTTCCCTAAGTCGGGACTTAATTCTCTTTACTGTGAATATTAAATTAATATTTATTTAATTATACTAATAGTAATATTCCATATAGTATTAACTATTGAAGATGGTCTGCAGCTAGTCGACCCTGCCCGTACCTGGCTACGCCCTTCGACATATATCACAAAAATACTATAATATTTCTGCATGCTCATTCTGTTTAGTTAAGCAACTTCTTGTCACTTTGGAAAAGCTTTATAAAATGTCATTGGCCCGAATTTTTTAACAAGCCAGGCAATACCGCAGTCTTGTAATCCCCAGCAGCTTTTTTGTCATTTTTAGCAGCATTGCCGTGTATTTTTAATGTTGTGGCGTTTACGACAACGCCAACGCCAGGATGAATGTGGCTCCAAATCATCACCCAAATCCTTTGCGAATTCATTCTTTTTTCCCAGAAACACACTTAAGGAAACAATGCATATTCCACTTTGTCTTGCACACCTTTCCTTTGCCACTTTATTTTCACTTTTGCAAATACGACCTATTGTGGAAAGGTCGAATTGAATGTTTCGGCTAAACCTTTTTTGCTTTGGCCATTGTTCACAGAATCTATAATCTAACTTATTCTTTAATAGTTAAACTTGTTGCTCTTTACCATTTTTCCATTTTTTCTTTTCTTTTGTTTTTATTTGGTTTGCAGAAATATAACTGTAAATTTGCTAATTCCTGTACTAGGTGTACAAATAAGTTTGGAGGCATTTAAAAAATGGCGTAACTTAAACTTTAATGCAATACTAGCATTGCCCTGCGTGCGTTGCTACGCCATCAACGTTATGTTAATTGCTGTTTTTCATTTTCATGCATACTGAAATGAGAGGAAAAATAAAAACAATAACAACAACCAAAGCATTGATAACGAAAAAACGTACAAAACGTTTTGTGCTTGGTCTTGCTGTGATCTTGCAAAAACTTAATACTTAAAAATAGTCTATTTAAATTTAAAAAAATTAAATAATAAGTATGCAACTCGATTCATAAGCATTCATTTGTTATTTTAAAAATGAATAAATGTTAAAAAAGTATAAAACTGTTTGTATATCCAAAACTACGCCCCCTACCGGATTTAATTCAGATCAAAACCATCTAGGTGACTACATAAATACAAAAAAAAAAAAAAA
Source organism: Amiota communis (assembly GCA_037043315.1). Taxonomy (NCBI): domain Eukaryota; kingdom Metazoa; phylum Arthropoda; class Insecta; order Diptera; family Drosophilidae; genus Amiota; species Amiota communis. Next base: position 23,916 of record JBAMAV010001001.1, on the reverse strand, counting down.
TCATCAAAATTGGTTCAGCCGTTATTGAGATATGCTCTCACCAACACTTTTGGAGATTCATTTTTATATAAACATAAAAATGTCCCCAATTTCTCATTTATTGATTCTTCCATTTCATATTTTTTCAGGATGCCAATTGCGCTGATCTAGCCATAAGCATACCCAATAATCAGGGCTTAGACGATGGTGCATCATATCGTCTTGACTATAGTCCACCATATGGCTATCCCGAACCGAACACAACAGTTGCCTCACGTGATATTGGTGATGAAATACAATTCTCTCGGGCTTTGCCGGGCACAAAATATAATTTCTGGTTATATTATACAAATTTAACACACCATGATTGGCTAACGTGGACGGTGACTATAACTACAGGTAAGTAAGTAAATAAAAATACTTAGGGTCTTAACTCAAACGTGTATTCGGCGTGTATATAGTTTAAACCACGTATAGTTTAAACATGTTAAACTAACTACATACAAAAAAAGTTTACACTATGCCGTAAACTTAATCGACATTTGAGTAGTTTAAACCGTGTATACTGAGGGCTGTCAACTTTGTGAATTTATGATGAATTGGCAAGTCTGTCCAGTCGTAGGCATGATTTATTGTTTGTTTACATGTGTGTGTACGAAATACACTGAATAAACGATTTACACAGTTGCACAGTGAATAATCAAAACAAGGCGTTCACGCAATTGTATATGAAATACACGTTGCTATTCTTTAGACGTTTGAATGAAGACCCTAATTGTGATATAGTATACCAAAGTTAACATAGACAGGATTATCGACCGATTTGACAAATTTTACCGATTTGTCATATCACTATGAAAATCAAATTACACGACATAAACTTTACTAGAATCCAAAATTAGGGATGTAACGATACAACATTTTGCCGATACGATTCCGATTATTGGAGTAAGAAATTGGCGACTCCGATACCGATATATACAAATAACTTATTAAAGGCACTTTTATTTAGACGGTCAGTTCCGTCTCAGTCCATTACAGCTTTTCTACAGTGAGTAAAAAGTTGTGAGTTCCGGTTTTGCGTCTACAGTGAGCTCTGGTGTGTTCTGAACAGCTGTTTTTTGTTTTGGTTATACACATACGTGCAACTTTGCACTCACGTTGCAAAAATTAAAACTTAAAATTTGTGAAAAATACGATTTTTAATATTTTGCAGAATATGCACATAGTTCTAGCAGCTTTTGGATCATCAGTATCGTACACAACTCTTTTTTCGAAACTGTGTTCTAACATTATTTGTTTTTTAGGTAACAGACCAATGTCGGTCTTTGGCGTGTCGTTGTGCAACTCTTTTTCATGACAACGCTTTAAGTGTGCCCACATGTTTGATATCGTGTAGCCTTTGTGTTATGGCTTTATGTTGGCAAGCCTGACTGTTTCATATCGGTCAATAGACTATCGGCGATTCCGATAAATCGGCCGTTACATCCCTATTCAAAATGTTTTGATTCGAAGCAGAAAAACGTCATTCGGGCGCGGCGGATCCTTATTAATTTTTATTTTAAGAAAACTGGTTTTGAAACTTCTCGAATCTTTTTTTATAGAATCGAAATCAAGTTTTTTCAGAAACAATTGCCAAAAAACGATTTCGATGCATTAACGGTGACGTTTTGTGCCTTCAAAATTGTTCTAAGATGAAGAATTGCAGCCACTCGATAAAGTGATTTTTTTTTCTTAGTTTATTAGAGGAATTTAACAACAATTTTTTATATATAACAAAAAAACCAAATTACTAACTATTAATAATAATAAAGCTACATCCTGCCTCTTCGTTGAGTTCTCTGGTGTTATGAGATAATTAGATCTTAATCGCCTTCGAGCGTTACATATGTTAAGAATAGTTATAATGAGGTTGTAACTAAAAAATATACTAAAATGTTACTTATATGTAAGTATGTGGCTTAAGATAAAAGAAAAGGAGGAGCAGGAGTGCAAGGATTGAGGCAGGTAGGGATAGGGTTACAGGGGCTCGGGGCTATTCTGAGATACACCAGAATTTTCAAAAATTTGGGTTTTAATCCTCTCTGGGGATACTCTTATTAAATCGCCAATTTCCTACTTGAAATAAATTTTCCGGAACGGATTTGTTGGTAGCTCGTCTATATAGATGTTAAACGATTGGTATGCCTCTATCATTTTGAATAATTTTTTTTTGTCTAACAGAAAGAATACTTCAGGAAGGATAGAATGTGATTTAAGTGCTATTCATATATTGCTCATTCTCATAGTACGGGCCAGTTTTCGTTGACTTCTGTAGATCGTAAGATGTGATGGCATATTAATTTAATAAAATGGTTGTCTGTTCTTGATATCTAAGCTGTATTATAAAGTTTTTTATTTGATACAAATTTTGTATAGTTGCTGTAAGGAGATCTGTAGAGTGAGGTGCATGCTCTCAAACATTTTTTTCAAATTCTTGTATGTTTTCCAAATATGATGGTGATATGTTGAACCATATTATACATGCATATTGGTCTGATGAATGCTTGGTACACGAGTATTTTGACTTGTGGATCGACATATTTGGAGTATAATAACTTTTGGTTGGCGAAGAATGCCTTTTTTGCCTTATCTATCTATCCGACTATGTGCTTGTTAAAATATAAAAATATATCTAGATATACTCCTTGATAGGTAACTGCACTATTTGCGAAAAATTGATTGTGAACAGTTAAATGTGACAATTGCCAACCAAAATGATTTTCTTCAAAATTGGAATGGGGATAAGAACTGTTTATTTCGATAATTCTAATCGTTGGAAAACTATTTGTAGCGAAATAGACGTCAAAACAGAATATCCATAGAGCTGACAGAAAGTTTTGGACACAACGACCAGAATTCAACATAGTGCAGATCTGAAATAAATTCACCTAATGACTAAAAAAACCCTCTAATACCTCAATTCCCGTTCATTACAAATGGAACCGCCAAATCATTCCTTTGTAAGGAAGGATCATAACTTCAGTTACTATTGGTAGTATGCCTGCTGGCGTTCCAGCCACGTCGTGTGCAACAGTCCGATAGGCTCTGCAGATCCTAGAGAGCACTTTTTATTACTCGCATGTACGACATAGGTGCGATTACCCCTACCCAGATCGGAGCTGCATCAACCAGTATAGATTTACTTACCAAGCTAGTAGCACCCGTGTTTGCTGACTGGATGCCCCTAGATTTAGGGGAATACTAGGTAATTTTTGAGTGACGGCAGCAGCTTTATTGGCAGACTCATTTAGATGGTACTTGGTTCTGCATTTTTTTTTCAACCTTGGATGCGATTTGTGTTGACTATAGCAACATAATTCGCTTATTAATCCGTAAAATGGTGTCATACACGACATTCCACAGTATTAGGTAAAATACGGAACTTTTCGGGACACCTTCGTTTACCTCGAATGACTAAGTGCATTTCTCTTTACCGAAAACTAGTGTTCTCCAACGAAATTAAGACTCCACCATTGTTATCAAGTACGTAGCAACGGTTTGTTCGTTGAATTAAATACATGACCTAGCTTACCCCATGATTTTTTGCACTTTGGGTTGTCGCAGTGTATCACTTTTTCGGCCGCCATCTCGATTCGATGTAAAAATTCGTTCCGAATTTGATTTTGGAGTAGTTTTCGCTCGTGAAAAAACGGCATTCGAAGTCTCTTAGCTCTTGTTCATATGGAACCCATTTCTTGACATTTGAAATGTTTCTGACCATGCGTCCAATGTTAGCTAGCTGCTTTTCTATGATTTCTGCGGTAGATTTAAAGTGATAAAGATTTTGATATAAGTTTGAATTATCCTTTTAACATTATGTTTCATCAAGTTATGGTTGGTTGATTTCCGTGGCTGGCTCGCATAATCCACTACGAGCCACAATTAGCACTAGAGTGCCGTTTTGATACCACTTCCTCGCCGAACGCAATCAGTATTACTAAATCCAACCTGTCGAATTTAGGTATTTGAGTAAATCACCCGGACATGTGGCTGAACAGTCGGAGAGATTGTCTATGAAATATTTGCCCAGAAACTTATTTCTAGTCTTTGCCAAGGCTGGGCATTGACATAGAAAGTGGGTGAGTGACTCCTCTTCCTCTTCGTTTCCGCAGCTCCTACAATGGCTTCTAAACGGAATACCCAGTCTCTCCGCGTGCATACCTACACACCAGTGACCGGTAGAAACCGCTGTGAGCCTTGCGGTATCCGAGCGTCTTCTGTTAATGAGTCTAAAAGACCTATTTTCGTTGTAACAAGGACAGGTAGCACGTGCCGCTCTGCAAGATTCAAGATCTTTCCACCGTCTGTTAGCCAGCTGGCGGAAAAACAGGAAGTTGCGTCTCTTGACGACCGCCAGGGGAATCGAGACGTGTTCCGCCAACGATACATCAAGAGAAGCACCAGAACGAGCCAATTCGTCAGCCTTCTCATTCCCCTCTATGTTCCTATGGCCCATAAAAAAATGAGTGATGTCAGCTTGACGACTTATCGCTCGCTCATCGTCGACCTGCATTCCTTAACGAGCTTTGACTTCACAGTGGTGGATTGCAGTGCTTTGAGTGCCGCCTGGCTGTCAACGAAGATAGCAATCTTACGACCTTTCGGTGTGTTATTTTTGGCCAGCCGACATGCTTCCCTAAAGGCAAGGACCTCCGCCTGAAAGACTGTGGCCTCATCGGGTAGCCGGAAAGAGTGGTCCAAGCTTATTTGTGGTGAGTGCACCCCTGCTCCTACGCCGCATTCCATCTTCGACCCATCCGTGAAGATTGAAATGTCAAAATCACTCTGAAAGCTGTTCTCTTTCCATTCTATCCTGGTAGAAAATTTTGTCCATATGGTCGCTCTGCCCAGCAGCCGGTTTCTTTTAACCTTACCGCGCTGTTGCAAACCATGTTTTTGATATGGAGGTTAATTGGGAGAAGATTTAGCAGCACATTGAGTGCTGCCGTAGGGCACGTGCGCATGGCTCCTGTGATTCCTACACATGCCGACCCGCTAAGTTTGTGCACTATGTAGCTCTTTCCTAGAGCTGGCCACCAATCAATTGCCCCGTATGTAAGAATCGGACGCACTATCGCTGTGTACATCCATGCTGTTATTTTAGGGCGTAGGCCCCATCTCTTACCAAGCAATCTTCTGCAAGAGTAATAGGCCACAGAGGCTTTCCTAGCCCTTAGCTCTATATTGGATTTCCAATTGAGTTTTGCGTCCAGCATAACTCCCAGGTACTTGGCCTTATTGGAAATATAAAGCAGTTGTCCATTCAGAAGAGGAAGGGGGAAAGTCGGTATTCTGGTTTTCGTTGTGAAAAGCATCAGTTCCGTGTTCCGTCTTGCTTGGGTTAACGTTTACACCACATCCTGTGGCCCATTTTAACAGTCTCCTCAGAGCTCCCTGCATGATGTTGCTTATCACACTAGGAAACATCCCTGATACTATGATCACAACGTCGTCCGCATAGGCGACTACCCTTGCCCCTGTCTCTTCTAAAACCTTGAGAATGTTATCTATGAATAACAGCCACAGCAGTGGAGAGATTACCCCGCCCTGTCTTGTTCTGGTTTTAAGCATGTTAACTATCCATTCCCCAATGTCTTCCTCTACGCCAATTCCTGCTAGAGAATCCTGGATAGCACTTGTACTAACGTTATTAAATGCACCTTCTATATCTAAGAATGCTGCGAGAGAATATTGTTTATAGTAAATCGCCCTCTCTGCCGTGCGGACAACCTCATGTAGAGCCGTTTCCCTGGATCTACCATTGAGGTATGCGTGCTGGCAAGTCGAGATGGGAAATTTATCAATAATGGACCGAAGATGGAGCTCCAATACCCTTTCCATCGTCTTCAAGGGGAACGATGTTAGGCTGATTGGCCTGAAATCTTTTGCAGACTCATGACTAATTTTCCCAGCCTTTGGTATGAAGACTACCTTGACTCTTCTACAACTCATTGGTATGTGGTTTAGACAAATACATACCCTAAAAATCAACCTTAGCCACGGAACTACCCTGTCCCGTAGCTTCTGTAGCATTATCGGAAGAATTCCGTCCATGGCAGGCGATTTAAAGGCGAAAATGTATTGATTGAGTGTGTGATCTTGTCCTCTGTGAAGATCGAGTCAACGTCTCGTGAAGTTTGCCGTAACCGTACGGGTACTTCCGAATCAGTTGTCGTATCTTTGCAGTCGGGGAAATGTGTTTTGAGTAGGAGATCAAGTGTCTCAGCAGATGATTCCGTCCATGTTCCGTCTTCCTTTTTCAAGAAAGAGGGATTTACCCGTTCCTTGGCCAGAACCTTTCCTAATCTTGCTGAGACAGAAGTAGACTCGATCGACTCACAAAATTCCTTCCAACCATTATTTTTGGCGTTCCTGATGGCTTTTTTGTAAGTCATGAGACAGACTTTGTAGACTTGCCAGTTGTTATCCATGTAACACTGATTGAAGAGCTTTCTCGTTTTCTCTCTGAGTTTCGAGAGCTCTTCGTTCCACCACTGTGGGAAACTTTAATGGCTCCTTCTAACTGGACAGGATATCTTGTACGCTTTGCCGAAAGCTTCCTCAAGATATTTAACCCTCCTTTCAATTTCGTCCCTGGAGTCAATGTTTGAGCATGTAAAGGTATTCAGTTTCGATTTAGCTACCCTTGTAATAACATCCCATTTTATATTGCGTGGGTTTCTAAATGGAACAGAATCCGTTGTCCTCAAATTCAAATTGTGGAGTATCGAACTATGATCCGAGAAAGATCTTTTGTTTGATACTCTCCAGTTTTCAACCTGAACCTCTGAATTTTCGGACAGAAGTGTTATATCTAGTACATCTTCCTACCCCGGAAAGCCTTCTGTACTAGAGAATGTGAAGGTTGGAGTATTTCATCTATTACAAACTAACAGACTGGAACTACTATTGAAATTAAAAAGTCACTCACCTCTTTCGGTATCCTCGGTGCTTCCCCATAGCGTATGGCGTGCATTGGCGCTGCATCCTAGAAATAGGGGACTGTTGCTGGCTGTCGCACTGGCGAACAACTGCGCAACCTCGTCTGGAGGTGCCTCCCTGTTGTGCGCCATGTAGACCGATGCTATAAACATGGCTTTTTCCTCCAACACTTCGATTTTGACGGCTGTCAAATCACCTGTGCAGAATTGAGGACAAAGGAAAGAATTTACATTGTTTTTGACTAAAATACATGTCCTTGGCTTGTCACATACCTAAGCGTATAGTATCTTGTAGTTTTTGTTTCTGAGCCCAGAATGTCAGTGCCTCTGACCCAAGGGCTCTTGGACGATGCATATGTCAACGTCCTCCTCGCCTAGGAGGACGGCAAGAAGATTATCCGAGGCATTCTTGGAATGCTTTAGGTTAATCTGCACGACCTTCAGCAACGGTAGTTTTTTTCTTTGGGGTGCTTGTTGCTTCGTCCTGAAGCGTAAGGTCATCCATCAGCTTGTTTGCAACCTGCAACTCATCTGATTCTTCTTCTGATGACCGGAAAATTAACAGCATCTTCGTTTATGGAGAGGAGCAGAGACATGCTACTCTTTTACTGACCTTCATCTTTGATGACAATCCAGTCATTCATAGGCATGGCAGGGTTCTGCCGTTGCAGAAGTTGTAGCACCTTGCAGTGCTCCACCTTCATAACAGGCAACCAAATGCGAGCTCTCGGCCGCCTTGGGATGTCCCGAGCTCGGATGAGCTTAAGCCCTCGCAAGCATTGCTTATCTTAGCAATGCAATTGCCCAGAAACTCCAAAGACGGACGATCGTCGCACGGTATATGCTTTTGTTTCGTGACGACTTTTCAAATTATCGCCATTTATACTGCATCAAGTCAAAGGCTGACGTGAGCATGATGTTGGAACGTTTTTTGGATCGAGTGGAAGCCGAAACTGGAAAAGGAGTGAAGTGCATCAGATCAGACAACGGTTTGGAATATGTCAACAAAGACAAAGCTGAGATTTTACAGAAACGTCGAATAGTGCATCAAAAGTCAACGCCATACACTCCGGAGCATAATGGCAGAGCTGAAAGGGATATGAGAACCGTCATAGAAACTGCAAGGACGCTAATACATTCCAAATATCTTAAGTCTAAAATTCTGGGACGAGGCTGTTCAAAACGTTATATTTACCCTTAATAGAACTGGAAAAACTAAAAATGGTGACACGACACCATTTGAGTTATGGTTTGGAAAAAGGCAAACATACATTTTTTGCGAGTTTTTGGTTCAGATGCGTATGTGCATATCCCACAGGAAAAGCGTAGGAAACTAAACTCAAAATCGAAAAAGGGCATATTCATGGGATATGAAGAGAATTGTAAAGGCTACCACATCTGGATACCACGAGAAAGAATAATAAAAATTTTTAGAGATGTTATTATAAAAGAAACAAATGATAATTTAACATTTTCAGTTCCAGAAGAGACAGAGACATGTACTAGCACAACGCCCAAAGTAGAAATAAAGGAGGATGTATCCCGTGCTGAGGATAATAACAGCGATACATATGAAGATGCAAGCTCAAACGATATAGAAGACCAAAATGAGCTAGAAATGAAAATTTACAATACACGATCAAAAAGCAGAGAGAAAGATGTCGGCACATTGCACTGTGCTTACTTGGCTACCTGTGATGTACCTACAACATATGAAGAAGCAATGTCAGGGGATTCAAATATGCAGTGGAAGCATGGCATGGACGAGGAGATGGAGTCTCTCATCATTAACAGGACTTGCTACCAGAAAATAAAACTGCAATTTCCAACAAGTGGGTCTACAAAGTGAAGCAAAACAAAAAAGGCGAAATCGAAAGGTATAAAGCGCGCTAAGTGGAACGTGGCTTCACACAAAAAATTGGAATTGATTACGAGGAAACATTCAGTCCAGTAGCAAAATTCACTTCGATTCGGATGATTTTTGCATTATCAAACGCGCTTAGATTGCCGCTAAAGCAATTTGATGTCAAGACAGCTTTTCTATATGGTGATCTGGAAGAAGAAATGTGTATACATCAGCCTGCCTTATGAAGATGGATCAAAGAAAGTATGCAAATTAAACAAAAGTCTTTACGGATTAAAACAAGCATCCAGATGTTGGAATCGAAAATTCACGCAACTGTTGGAAAAATTTAACCTTAAAGAAAAGCACAGCGGACCCATGCGTTTTCGTTGGCAATATTAAATATGAGAAAGTAATATTAGCAATCTACATTGATGACGGAATCGTGGCAACTAAATCAAAAAACGCGCTTACGGAATTTATAGCCTACCTGTGTTCGGAGTTCGAAATAAAGGTTTTTGAATCGGTGTACTATCTGGGTATGCAGGTCACTCATCAATTACAGGATGTTCATATCTCTCAAGAGGCGTATGCAAAAAAAAATTTTGCAGCGGTTTGGCATGGTTAATGCAAAGCCAGTAAGCACGCCAGCAGAAGGTACTCTTCAAGCTGACGAAGATGGGGACCAGCCATTATTCTACCCTTATCATGAGGCGGTGGGATCACTGATGTACTTGTCCATGGTAACAAGACCAGATCTTGCTTATGCAGTATCATATGCAAGTCGTTTTCTGGACAATTACAAAAGGAAGCATGTCACAGCTGTGAAAAGGATTCTCAAATATCTAAGGGGAGCATCTGGTGACGACTTTGCTGGAGATGTAGAAACCAGACGCTCAACAGGAGGATACATTATTTGTGGCGGCCCAATATCGTGGTCGTCTAAGATTCAGCAAACAGTGGCACTGTCGACAACAGAAGCTGAGTACATTGCGGCATGTGAAAGAGTCAAAGAACTAATATGGGTTCGTCGTTTGTTAAGCGAATTATCTGGCGATCAGACGACACCGCAGCTGTACTTAGATAACCAAAGTGCTATCAAGTTGGTAAAAAAACCCTCAATATCACAATCGTACAAAACATATTGAGGTAAAATTTCATTTTATTAGACAAATTTATGAAGAGGGTGGTTTCATACTGAAATATGTACCAACAAATGAACAATTGGCTGATATTCTCACTAAACCACTTAAGAAAAACATGTTTAGTAGTTTAAAAGCAAATGTAAATATTCATAAAATTGTAAAGGAAGAATAATATGATAAAAAGTGGAAGTGTTATAAGTTTGAATTATCCTTTTAACATTATGTTTCATCAAGTTATTCTTTCTACTTGTTTTCTTATCTGTTAAGATCACATTAGCAGCACTATTTTTCTTCTTCCTTATAAAAGCTTCTTGACTTTGTACAAAAGCTTTTTACTTTTTCAATAAACACGTGAACCTTAATAGATTTTTAATTACATTTCTAAACGCTCTCTCATCTTTTAACTACTAAGCATGATACTTTTCATCTAGATATTTAAACATTATACTATTCGCTGCGTGAATTCAAGAAGTTTGTGACACATAGAATGAAACATCGGAGACCCCATAAAGTATATATATTCTTGATCAGCTCGATATCCATCTGTCCGCCTGTATGTATGCAAACCAGTGCCCCAGTTTTTGAGCTAGAGAGCTGAAACGAAGTCTTCTTTACCATACGCTGCACATTTGTCAGAATCAGTCGAATGGGACCACTCGGATGGGTACTTCCCATACGAACCAAATTCATTTTTTTGTTTTTTGACTTATCGACTGAAATTTGGACGCAATAAGTGTCGGTCAAATATTCACCAACCTTGTAAATTTCATGATCCCAGGGTTACCAGAAGGGACACCTCCCATACAAACAAAAATTCAAATAAATATTCTTATTACAATTTTTTTTTTATTTTTCGACTTATCGAACTGTAATTTGGACACTATAAGTTTCTGATCCATATTCATCAACCATGTTAGATCCTAGTGGTACCAGGAGGGGTACCTTTCATAAAAACCCCAATTTAAATAAAGAACATACAGAACTGTTTTGTGCCCCTCAAACTGTGCTCACATTTTATACTCAAACTGTGTTATTTGTTGATACTCAAACTGTGACAGAGAATATAGTGATGCTAAGAAAGGTAGCGTATCTGATATCTGGCATTTGTCGCCGTTCGGTTGGGTGCAACCCGGAGAAACGTGAAGAGTATTATATCTTTTTTTTTTTTTTCAAATATTGGGTGTATGCATATGATTCCGCCCTTTTTTGTGAAAACAAAACAAATTTGCTTGTTTAGAAAAAGGAAAATTTATTTATTCAAAGTATGCCCCATCTGCAGCTACAACCTTTGCCCATCTTTCAGGCAATTTACGGATTCCTTGCATAAAGAAGTCCTGGTCTTTTGAGGCAATCCAATTATGAAGCCAAATTTTGATATCTTCATAAGAAGTGAATCGCTCTCCCGTAAGATCAGACTGCATCCTTCGAAATATATGAAAATCTGAAGGGACTATATCTGGTGAATATGGCGGGTGGGGTAGCACTTCCCAGTCTTGTCCATTTTAATATGTTTTCACAACATTTGCCGTATGCGGTCTGGCGTTGTCATGTTGAAGAATTAATTTGTCATGCCTATTCACCCATTCCGGTCGTTTTTCTTCTATAGCTACCTTCAACCGCATTAGTTGTCGTCTGTAAACATCGCCAGTGATAGTATCAGACGGTTTCAGCAACTCAAAGTGCACAACACCTTTCTGATCCCACCAAATACAGAGCATAACCTTGGTACAATGAATATTTTTCTTTGGCTGTGATGGGCCGGCCTCACCTGGCTTCAGCCAAGATTTTTTGCGTTTAGGATTCTCGTAATATATCCATTTTTCATCTCCCGTGATTATCCGATGCAAAAAACCTTTTCTTTTTGTCTTTGAAGCAGCATTTCACAAATGGTTTTGCGACGTTCGATGTCTCGGTCTTTCAATTCATGTGGCACCCAGTTATTGACTTTTTGAACCATTCCCATTGCTTGCAAACGTCTTGAAATAGTTGATTGATCAACATTTAATGTTGTTGCCAATTCTGATTGTGTTTGACAACAATCTTCGGTCAATAAATCTTCCAATTCAGCATCTTCAAATTTTTTGGGTGGTTTTCCATGTTCTCTGTCCTCAATGTCAAAATCATCATTTTTAAATCGTCGAAACCATTCTTTGCAAGTTGTATTCGATGGAGCATGCTCACCGTAAACATCAGCAAGCAAACGATAAGTTTCCGCTGCACTTTTCTTTGCAACAAAATAGTGCAATAAAACCTCCCGCAAATGATGTTTACTTGGGATAAAACTCGACATTTTCAATGAGTTAGAAATATTTGTTGTTTATGCTTCCACCGAATGTTATACACTGTGTTTAACAGCTGATAGAAGGCACTATCGAATGCAAGTATTAGTATTTTAGTGTGCAAGTGTAAGCGGCGATACTAGCGAAACTATCGGAAAGGGCGGAATCATATGCATACACCCAATATTATACTTTGGGAAAACTTACCTACAAGCAAATGGGACGGTATGTCAATAAATTATTGTATTATTATAAACTCTTCGCATTTCCCATTGTTCTGGATAGTCACTACCCTGAGCATTGCGTTAATAGGTAAGAAGTCGGTCTAATTTTGATGGAATTTAAATGTGTACTGCGGTCAATTTTATCAAAACCCGAATACATTAAATTTTATTTGAAGTCAATAAGTCAAAATGCATGGCAGGTTTCCCACAAAATTGATGAGTCTTTCTGTTCTGTAGCTTTGTTTTCAAATCAATCATACTGTTGTGCATTTCAGTGGCTGTTAATCTGTTCGTTATTTTGTTATTGAATATTAATTTCATTTTAGAAAAAAGCGGAGATATTATTGAGGACCGGGAGTTTGGGAGGTAGAATATTATTCACAAAGACTCCCGGGCATGTCGGGAGGGTTGGGAACCCCAGGTACCTCTCAGACTTATCGAGCTGTTATTTGGACACTACAAGTTTCTGATCCATATTCATCAACCATGTTAGATCCTAGGGGTACCAGGAGGGATACCGCCCATACAAATCCAAATTAAAAAAAAGTACATGCAGAACTGTTTTGTGCCCTTCAAACTGTACTCACATTTGGTACTCAAACTGTGGTCTTTGTTGATATTCAAACTGTGACGGAGAGAATATAGTGGTGCTAAGAAAGGAAGCATATGTGATATCTGGCATTTGTCGCCGTGCGGATGGATGCAACCCGGAGGAGCGTGAAGAGTATTATATCTTTGGCTTAGCCAATGATAACCTTCTTTTTAGTTTTTATATTAATTTCTTGTGATTATTTAAAAGAATTAATTTATTGTCTACCATCTTCATTTCACTTCCAGTAAATAAACAAAAAAAAGTACTGTGCCTCACCAATATAAGCACACTATTGAAGTGAAACTGCTGCACAAAATGAATGGTAGGAATGAAGTTTTAAAAAAATTACAAAAGCTTCGGTTTACAGTATGACCTTTTAATAAAATAAAATCTAACTATTTTCTAGGTATATAACGATTCCGATTTATCGTTTCCAGTAGAAAACATTTTACGAGGGCGGAGCATTAAGTACCCGAGTTTGACGATAGCGGACGTTCCTGAGTGAAGTTAGTGTTATCATCGTGTGCTGTCATCTATCAGACGACGCTAATACAAATTTCAGACTGATTGATATATTAGTTTCGATTAGGCAGCCATCCGAGTCAAACGTGTTTCGTGATTTTCGCTAAGATAGAAAAAGAGCAGTGTTGTTCAGTAATTCGCTTTTTGTTTTTGGATGGGAAAAAATGCGAGGAGATAAAAGCAAAGTTGGATGCTGTTTATGGGGACACGTCGCCATCTATGACCACAGTTAGATATTGGTTCAACGAATTTAAACGTGGGCGAGCATCCGTTTTTGATGAGGAGCGACCAGGACGCTCGGCAGACGTGGTTGCCGAGGAAATCAGTGAAAAAGTCCACGACATGATTCTCGCTGATCGTCGGCCCGATGGGTGCCGCGATTGCTCACGCTGAACAACAAGCGGGTGCGGCTGTTAACTTCGAAGCAGTGTTGGGGGCAATTTAAGCGAGATCCGATGGACTTTTTGTGTCGAGTTGTCACCGTTGATGAAACCTGGATTCATCATTACTCACCAGAAACTACGCAACAATCAAAACAATGGATTTCTCCCGGTGAATCTGCACCAAAAAAAGGGGTGGACGGTCCCATCGGCTGGTAAGGTCATGGCGACGATTTTTTGGTATGCGAATGGCGTCAATCTCATGGATTTTTTAGAAAAAGGATGAACGATTACTGGACAATACTACAGTGAGTTATTGGACCGCTTCGACAAAAAATTAAAGGAGATACGGCCGCATTTGGCGAAAAAAGGTGTTGTTTCATCACGATAACGTACCAGCACATTCATCTGGTGTTGTCTCCGCCAAACTGCATGAATTGCGTTATGAATCGCTGCCGCACCCCCCGTATTCATTCACTCGATCTGGCTTTCGGCGACTTTTTCTTGTTCCGTAACATGAAGACATGGCTCGCGGGAAAAAAATTTAGCTCAAACGAGGAAGTCATCGCCGAAACAGAGGAGTATTTTGGAGAGTTCGACAAATCCTATTTTTTGGAGGGTTTAGGAAAATTGCCGGAACGTTGGGAGAAGTGTATCTTTCTAAAAGGGGACTATGTTAAAAAATAAAAAACATTTTTTTTGAAAAAAATGGTGTCTTCATTTCTAACACGGGTACTTAATCTGTACCCACGTACAGATGCACAAAACGTCAATAGTTGAAATTTTTGGAACTATTTAAAGTTAATAGCAACGAAATCAATAAAATATTACAATATAATACAATAATATTCACTTGATCAAGGGGCAAAAAGTTGCTGATATTGCTAAGTTTTGATCCGATGCTATTAATTACGAGGACTCAGCATTTGCCCTCAATTTGTTATCGTTGAAAAATGAACGCGTTTTCAGCCAAGTAACTTTGGTGAAAACTAAATTGCGAAACCGCATTCAAACGCAAACGTTAAACGTAATTTTATCTATTAGGTTAAGTTAAACTATTTTTACATACGAAATACGGTCTATTAGATGAGGCAATAAAACTCATCTAATTTTTAAAATCAAATTTATAAGATAAAAATTACTAAAAAAAAAATAAAAAGGAATTAAATTTGTCCTGTTTTCTGTCCTTTTTTTAATATCTTTTATCCCATTTCCCCAGCTTTTTTGCGGTCGATCCGTCCTGTTTTTGTGATTGATAGCTGGCATCACAGGTGCTTATATATGTGAGGCACATTAATTTTTTTTTTCAATTGTGGGTTGAGTGTCTATCTCTAGTTTATCAAAAAAAAAC
Source organism: Amiota communis (assembly GCA_037043315.1). Lineage (NCBI taxonomy): Eukaryota > Metazoa > Arthropoda > Insecta > Diptera > Drosophilidae > Amiota > Amiota communis. Next base: position 8,618 of record JBAMAV010001001.1, on the reverse strand, counting down.
TGGATTTCGGATGCTTTCGAATAGCTTGCAGTTTGCTTTTGACTACTGTAAGTATGTGTAGTTTGTAGGAGACATATTATATTTTAAGTGAGTGATAATTGGGAGGTAATCTGAGGAAAGGTCGTTATGAGGTATTGGTTCAGTTAGATAATTAAACGAATTTGTTAGAAGGAGATCTAAAGTAGAATGTTTTATTTTGTAATTTGCTAGTATATAAGTGGGGTCTCTAGGATATAATATGGAAAATCAGCCACAGGATACCAAATCTTGCAGAGTGTTTCCCCAACAATTTGCAATTCCATTGACGATTTCTACAATTGAAGTCACGGCCAACTAAATTGTTACCCTCAATTCGCGAGATGTTGAGTAGATCAGTCTTGAACATTTCTTTAATGTGCTTTTTGTCATTTAGTAAATTGCAATAACTGTTCAGGCAGTTTTCAGACTGCCCAGACAGAGAAAATATTGGAAGATATATTTGAGTCATTTTAATCTCAAAACCTTTATTTTCGATTAAATAAGTTTGCGTACAAGGTTATGTCTTATCGATTTTTGTATAATAATAGCTACGCCGCCACCCGCCGGTCATTTCTGTAAATTTGATAATTTGGCCAAGTTTCAGAAATCAAGCATATATCTATTTAATTACTTGTCAAGAATTGCAACAGTTCTAATCTTTTGTTATGAACGGCACGATAATTCTATGCCATAATAGTTAAAGCATTGTACAGTTTAGTTATTGGAGTACACATATTTACTTGCTAATAAGGATATTACACTAAACTGGTATTTTTTTTTCAAGTACATGCTGTAATTTTTTCAATGAGCTCAGAAGTGAGAGAAATTATTTCCTCAATAGTGAAGAGATAATTAGATGGTATACACGTTGATGTACTTTGCTGAGAGCCTATGAAAGTATTTCTATAATTTAGAGAGGCCGAAACACCGCTTGTACAGGGTTTTCTATGCTCATTTATTGTTCTGGAAACTGCTGTAATCCAAGCCGTCTAATGGAGGGTTTGTTTTATTTATTATTTTTTTTTTTTTTTGAAATTAGTTATTATAATATTACCGCAAAATAGCATAAAATATTGTTGTGGTTATTTAGAATAATGACGTGAGGGTGATTACATCTCATTACAAATTCATCTATAATATCTGCTGATAACGGTTACAGCATTGTACAATTTCATCTCTCATAGTGGATATTTTGAGATCTCTGTGCAGAATTGTGTGGCGATCAAACCATGGAGCCCCAGCTATGCGACACAGTGTTTTGTTTTACCAGGCTTGGACTTCTTGGATGCTGCTGGCAGCAGCGTTACCCCAGATTTGTAACGCGTAGCGCCAAACAGGAGCCACTACTTGTCTGTATATTATCCTTTTGTTGTTGAGCGACAACTTGCTGGATGGACGCAGCAACCAGTCAAGCCTGCGCAGTTTTCCATAACAGCATGCGGTGGTGGTTCTACGTAAGCTCGCCATATAAGTCGCTTGTCCAGCATCAGTCCGAGGTAACGGACTTGCAGTATGATTCTGTAGTCATAGTAGACAACAGGACAAGTGCCACGTCTTAGATTAAAAACGCAGTTCGCCAATTCTCTGCGTTTATTCCAATAATCTATCGCTTGGCCCAGGCTTGAAATCTTCGCAAGAAATCCTGTATTGATTCAGATGCTTTTTGCGCCTAGTAATAGTTAACAAGGATTACTGTTCTGGCGTTTCATGCTGTGCTCTTAAGACAAATTGGTGGTTAGGTATGGCTCTCTGGATATCTCGTACTTCCATCATTCTACTCAAAAAAGGACATTTCTTGGATTTCAGCGGCCGGATCTGCAGACTTACCTCGATAGCGAGACATCATTAAAGGCGACACAACTTATGAGTGCGGTTGAAAACCCGAATTTCTCATCTCCCTGAAAGTCTTTACCGCTGTTAATGCTTCAATCTTGGCGCTCAGTAGAACTTTAGACAACAGAACTTCAGATATCATCAGCTTATGCTCACGTCGCCAATGTAATTGACTTGTTACTTGAAACAAAAAAGAATAAATCATCTTTCTATGGAACTTTTTACGAAAAAAAGAGAATTGCTGACGAACAACATACTGACGCACTTTTTCTCTGAAAGATTGAAAACCTACCTGCGAGCTAATATGTCTGAGCTCAGACTCAACGGGTTAGCGTTGGCCAACTTTCACAAAGAGATCAAAATTTCAACTGAAGAAATAGTTGACATGTGTTGCCAAGTTCAACTTTGCCGTCTTGCAACATTAGACTGGGCAGTTGTGGATTGATGTAATCTAGACGTCTAGTGTTATCTTTATAAGATTTAGCAACCATGCAATACCAGAATAGATTATTCATTAATAATCTCATAGAAAATTCCAAAGAAATGTAAATAAAGACTCATATTATACCAATGAATAAACGTATTTCGTTCAGCACAAAATTTTGTTTGCAAACCTTAGCCTAGGCAAATTTCATCACAGCATTCATACGAAATGCGAATATTTTAATGCCGATTGAAATTGATTTTATCGAGTAATCAATTATATTAATGATTTTCAGCTATTAGTGAATAAATTTTGAACTTTGCTTTAATACCGTAATAGGCGGAACTGTGGCTACTGGAGCAGCAGGCTTATCATAAAATTCTTCATTGATGGGTGGATCGTCATTTTTGTTGTCTTCTGACAAAGTTTGCAGGGGACGAAATAGTTTGTGTCGTGGCATTTTTGATTTTACTGATGCGTCAGACGCATCATCAAAAGGCCGTTCACGGTGCTTAATTTCGTTGCGTTGTACTTAGAATATTATTTAATGTATAATGTAAACCGACTTTGAACTGTTATTCTGTTATTCTTAAAGAATGCTTGCAACAGTCATTAGACACCTCTAAACGATTTGTTTTTGTTTATATATGATTTTTGTTGGTGTTTTGATTACAATAGTTTTTGTTGTCCCGTTGACTGTTTCTTATATTTATTAGCACACGTCTTGTTTAATACTGAAAAAAAAAAAATATTTTAAAAATTATAATATTGATACTCACTGCTCATTGGATTTATTATGGTAATATTATAGACCGTAACACTTCTGGCTTTCTTCAATGCCATTTTGACATGTTAAGCTCTCAAAATTGCTCACTCTCAATTTTGAATTCATAAGTATATCAGTGTGCTAAAACGCTGAAAAAATACGCATTTAGTGTTGAACATAACGTGAATGACATACAAAAAAATGAATTAAACAACAAAATAATAAACAAAACAGCAACTTTTCTATTTTTCACACAAATTCCAAATTTCAGGCAGTTAAGTATGCACATTATTACGTATACAAATTGAAAAACATAAATAACAACATATGATAGTGTTGTGTAGCATAAAAATTTAGAAGAAGAAGAGCGTAAGTATTTTCTTGAGAGAGAACCACATAACTGAAAACTACTGTCGATACCTTATTTTATTGCAGAGGTGCTCAAGCCCTATACTCATCATGCTCATTTGTTTTTGTAATAGGCATAGCATGAGCATTATGTGTACGTACATTGCACACAGCTATAGTCTGCCCACACGCATTCAAAATACACTCACACAAGTAAACTTTCTTTTCTGTTTCGCTTCTTCTCTGCATTCCGTTTCATTCACATTTGCGATAACGTAGATTTTGTTGTTGTTTGCCGTACAATTTAATAGCAAAACAAATTTGCAGCTGCGTATTAATTATTATAATTATAATGATAGAGAAAAGAGAGCATTTTGCGCATATAAGATCTTAGTTATTTGATTTAGCATAAATAGAGTGTGCTGTCTTACGTCAAAATCATTCTTACAAAAGACTTCGTCAAGTAAACTAATTCTTCAAAGCAAAACAAACGATTCAATCATTTGAAATTGAGACATTTCAGAACAAATGTCAAAATGATTTTTTAAAATTTAAAAAAGTAAAAACAGATCTAGAATAAGGCACGAACATTTGGAAGCGTTATTAAAATTGTGTACAACTAACGTTCACATAAATTTGGACAATTTGTTGGAAGGCTCGTGGAAAATTAAAGGAAATCTGTATATTTCTTTTTTGTTTTTTCGGTGTACATACAAAATTTTTCGTTTCTATGTATTGTAGTTTTCTTGTACATGTATTGGTATTTGCTCTTCCATAAGCAATGTTTGAGCACCTCTGTTTTATTGTATCATGCTTGCTTACAATTACTTATTATGTATTAGAGGCGTGCATTGATTGAATCATTTTTCAAATTACTTATGTTTCATTGTATGATTTGTAATAATAACCACATTCAATATGCATTGTACAAATAAAATATAAATGGAATAAGAGAAACACAAGTTATTCATAATGTAACTGAAAATGAATATGAGAGGAATTCAAATTCATTATAATGAATGTGATTAGATTATATTTACAAACCTATTCATTATTTGTTGAAATATTTTAATCACAAAAATAATGAGTGATGAAAAAGACACTTTGAACATCAACAACCACTACTCGCAGGCGATCGAGTTGAGCGCACACAAATATACAGTGATCACTGCATTTGACGTCACCAGCAAATCTCAATAGGGTAGTAAAATGCGCAGTCCCTTAAGTGACGTTCCACTGTATTTTTAAAACTAAACAAAGCAACTGTGCTCTTTTTCTCAACTCTCTTCCTCTCTTTGTAAATGCGTAGTATGTTTACTTGTGCGCTCACTTCAGCTCGCTCGCAATATACAAAACACATGAAAATATTTCAACAAATAATGAATAGGTTTGTAAATATTATCTAATCACATTCATTATAATGAATTTGAATTTCTCTCATATTCATTATCAGTGAGTAAATCAACATGTGAATGCAATGTTATTCATACTACAGAAGTAAAATATAAGTGAAACTCAAAATCAATTCCAATGAATTTGATTGGAACAAGTAACCATTTCATAATGAATGAATCAAAAGGGCTTTTGATTTATTCAATGCACCCCTCTAGTATGTATGTCCATCATTCTTATGTTACGAGAGAGTAAGACGTTAAGCTCTTAAATTATATTGCACTTATTGTTTCGTATCTTACTCTCTCGTCGATTATTCTTACCGGCTATGAATATTATATTTATACACTACACTTACAAGCTAAATACCCTACACTACTACTATTCGACCGTCCTGACTCATGAGGGTCTCCCGACCCTCGCTGGCATGCTTCTTATCACAATATTTCGTCATTTTTTTAATAAGCTTCTCATTTACATTTTTGTTACTTATACTCTATGTTTACATTGTCATTTATTGTTTCTGAATCATCGCTTACGTTTACATTATTTTTTTCCGACAAATTTGTTTCAGTTTTCTTTTGAGTTTCTTTAACCTGTAACCACAGTTCTATATTATGGGCTGCCCAAATACATTGAATGGCTCTTGTGTCGGTTGAAAACCCTCGACGTCTTCTATGCAGTACATATCATTGTCCAGAACCTTTGTTATTCTATAAGGACCTTTGAATTTCGGTATTAATTTCCTTGAAGCTCCTATTGTCGAATCAAAGTTTGTTATCATCACATAGTCACCTACTTTGTGCACATTTGGTCTTTGTCGTTTTGAATTTACGTAGTCTTTATTATAATTTTAAACTTTACTTTGTGTCTCTTGTGCTTTTCTTCGTATGTCCTCTACATTTCTGTCCTCACTGTGACGGTCCTTTTCTATCACATTTTCTTTTAGACTATCTATTATGTATCCTTTTTGACTAACGCCAAATAGCATTACGCTTGGATATTCATTCAAGTTTCTATGTATCGTATTGTTCAAAGCATATTCTACTTCTGCCATAATTTGTACCATTGTACCTATTTCCCCGTGCTTACTAATTGCCTTAGCATTGGCCCAGATCTCTGTTTATTCTTTCTGCATGTCCATTCGTCTGTGGGGATCCTGTCGCTATTCTCGTGTGACTGACATTGTTTTCCTTTAAAAACTCCTCAAACTCTTCCGATGTGAAGCAACTCTCTCTGTCCGAAATTATATGCGCTGGTCAGAGATGTGCAGTGAACATCATAATGATGTTTATGAAGGCTAAGCAAGACAAGCATAAACGCAGAGAACACCAAGCCAGCTTGAACTTGTATATTGATTTGCTTGGCTTGCTTAGGTTTGGCTGCACAACTCTGGTGCTGGTCTGCTGTAAGCTCTAAAATAATCCTCCAACGCTATTGTAGCTTCCTCTGATTTTGTCGTTTTTGCCAGGTACAATCTTACGAGTTTTGTGAAAGCGTCCACTATAATCAAGATATGTCTATTCGTTGCATCCTTGTTGTTTATAGGCCCAAAATGGTCTAAGTGTACTTCTTCGCATGGTATATTCCCTTTCGGTATAGCTTGTATGAATCCTTCTTTCTTTCCGCTCTTAGTTGTAAACGCATTACATTTCCAGCAGTTCTGTATGTGTTATTCTACCTTTTTTTCTTACATTCGGAAACCAGTAACTCCTGTTTATCACTTCTGACACCTTATCTATACCTAAGTGACGCATCTCGTCTTGGTATTTGTAAAGAACATTTCTTTCCATTGACTCCGGAACATAGAATACTAAACTTCCTTTAATTTTCTTATACACCACACCATTTCTCATTTCACACTTATCCAGCAACTCTTTTATTTTATTTATCTTATCGTTTTTACTTTGAGAAATCACCAAATTGACCTCGAACGTATTAGTTTCTATCACTAGGATCGTATTACATCTACTAAGCGCATCTACATGTTGCATCTTTTTGCCAGTTTTGCAATTCGAGAGCCCATCCATCTGACTATACGTCGGTTGAGATCTTTTTTATTTAACGTTAAAGACAATGAATTGCAATCTGTTACTAACTTAAACGATATACCTTGCAAATAAACTCTAAACCGTTTCAATGCATAAATTATTGCTAACATCTCTAGTTCGAAGCTATGATATCTGGACTCAGTATCCGTTGTTCTTTTTGAAAAATAAAATATCGGGTGAAACTTTCCGTCATTCTTTCTTTGTAGTAATATCGTCCCATCGAACTGGCGTCGCAATGTTTCCGTTTCATCTCTTGGATCGTATATTGCTAAAATAGGTGATTGTATCATTCTTTCCTTTAAGTCATTGAACGTATCTACCTCAATTTGACCAAACTCAAATTTTTGTCTTTGTAAGATCGTATAGTGGTTTTGCTATAATAGAAAAGTCCTTTATAAACCTACGGAAACAGGAACACATACCAATAAATTTTGAACATGGTGAACTTTACTTGGCACTGGAAATTCCTTTATCGCTTTTAGACCGTCTTCATCAGCTCTTATACCATCTTTTGATATCGTATATCCTAAATACTTCACTTCTTGTTGCAAAAATTCACATTTACTTAATCGTAACTCTAGTTTATTGTTAACTAATAGTTTGAAAACCTCTGTCAGTATTTGTACTATATGCTCATTTACAGTTTGCGTTGCTATTATAATGTCATCCAAATATATCACTTTCCGTCCCTTACCATGTCGTCAAATACTTGGTTTTAAACTGTTGGAATACTGCCGGAACATTTTTTAGGCCAAAAGGCATCCTTCAAAATTCGTATTGTCGGTGTGATACATGATGTGTAATTCACAGAATCTTCGTGCATGTGTACGTGATGAAAACCATTCTCTAAGTCTAGTTTCGTGAAAATGTTTTTGTTCGCTAACCTGTCTAAAAGATCATCTATGGGAAAACTGTCCTTTGTAGTTAGCTTATTTAGCCGTCTGTAGTCAACACACATTCTTAAATCTCCCGTCTTTTTTCTTACTAAAACAATTGGTGACACATATTATGCTTCGTTTGGTCGAATAAATCCCTTTGACACATTTTCGTCTATAATCTCTTGAAACTTTGCCTTTTCTGCATAGGAGAGTCGTCGTGGTGGACAACTATAAGCCTTTGTCTCTTCTATCGATATTCTCATTTCACTCTTAATATTTGGTTCAACAGGCCGTTGTCTATATAATGTCTCCTGAACACTTCTTCAAAACTTTTCCTTTGCTTAAAACTCATTTGCTTTTCTAGTTTATACTCAGTATCATTTCCACCACAATCAATACCTAATATTTGCATTTGAAAATCTTCATTTTCTTCTTTCATTTCCTTTTCTGTTTCTTTACATTTTAAACTTTTACAAATGTCAACATATTTGGTTTTGGTACATTCTTTTTGAAATTTCATATTATTTTCACTTAACATTTTCATTTTCTTAAAATTTATTGTATGAGCCATAGTTTGTGTACAGGCCTCTACATCTTTCTTTTCCACCACATGCTCTCTATTTCGTACTGTATCTTCTGTTATAATTACTCTTGCTTTGCTTTGTCTCAAAAAGTCCCAACCTAAGATAATCCGGTATCCCATAAATTCATTAGCCACAACCATTAATTCGATCATAACATTTTTATTGAAATTTTGAACAAAAACTTTTATTTTTTATATAATAATAATAATAATAATGGGCCCGATAGCACAGCGACCAGTAAGATCTATTGTACATAGCCCTATTTAATAGAAACCCTATATGTTTAGACTTTTGATGAATCTTAACATATCTTGGGGTTTGTTG